>MU397366.1:0-76787 GCA_022578865.1 Xylaria sp. FL0043 | reverse complement strand
ACCTTTTAAATTTATTAAATTTAATAAATTTATAAATTATAAAAATTTTATAAATTTATATTATATAACTTTTTTTTAAAAATATTAACGCTTAAACGATTATTTAATAAAAACTATTATATATTCTCCTTTAAGCTTATTTTACAACCAATAATAAAGTATACTTTATAATAAATATATATTTAATAAAAATATAGTTTTTTTATTATTAATTATTTTTAAAAACATTAATATTTAATAATAATAATTTTTTAATAATAATTAAAAATTATTTAAAAATTAATAATTTTAATATTTATTTAATAAATAAATTAATTAAATTATTATATTAGCTTAGCTTGAAAATATTTTTATTTTATATATATAAGTTTTTTTCGGTAATATATAAATAGTTTTAATTTATAATAATTATAATAACTATATATATAAAAACTTTTTAATAGCTTATATTAAAATTAACCAATTAATTAAAAGTGTTATAAGGGTGCATGCACCATTAATTAATAAGTTATAAAGTATATAGCGATGTATTAATTAGCTGTATAGCTTACCCTGCAGGGAATGGTGGAAGCGCTACCCTGACAAGGGCTACCTTGTCGGTACTACCCTATAAGAGGATAGCGTACGCTACCCTAACAAGGGTTACCCTGGAGTTATTAATTTAATGTGTATAAACTAGCTTACCATTATATACCTTATTAGCGCGGACCTTTTTAGTTAATGCACTTAGTGAGCCTTAGCGGTTATACTACCTTAGATAAAATATATTTTAATAAAGCCTACTTTACGTTTACTTTAAATAAATATTACTTTAATAAAGATTATTTTATATTTATTTTTTTAAGATAATTATATTAATAACTATATTTATTAAAGAAAATTCTTTAAAAAAAAATTTTTATTATAATTTATTATTTATAAAGCATTTATAAATATAAATAACTTTATAAATGTTTACACTTATATAATTAAAATTTTTTTTTTTATTAAGTTAGTTAATATATTTAATTATTTTTTATATATTTATTTAATAACTTAAACCCTTTAAATAACTTTATATTTTATTATAATTTATTAAATATTATTTTATATAATAATATTTATATAACTTATTATTATAAACTTATTTTTAATAGTTTATATATAAAATAAAATATAATTAATATTTTATAAACTTTATTATAATTATATTATATAAGTATTAAATGTTAATATTTTTAATTTATTTAAAAAAAAACTACGTAAATAATTTAAAGCTATTTTAATTATTTATTTAAAAATTAAGCTTTTAAAAAAAAATATATTAATAGTTTATCGCAAGGTTTAAATTACGACTTTAATAATATTAACAATAAAAAAAATATAAAAAATAATTAAAATATAGCTATAAAACCGTTTTTAACTATTAAAATTAAAATTTATTATTTTAAAAAATTAAAATATAATATAAATAAATTAATTTAATTTTATAATTATTAAATAACTAAAAATATTTAATTTTTTAAATATTATATTAAATATAATAATTATAATACTTTTTAAAAACTAAAATTTATAGCGAACTAATAATAAACTTGTTTTAAAATATATTTTTTTTAATAATTTTTATTAAAAGTTATTTTTAAAAAAAATAAATAAAATTTTTAATAATTAAGCTTTAAAAATCGCGAAATTATAAACCTACGTTAATTATTTTTAAGCGAAACTTTAAAAAACGGTTAAATAAAAAAAAACGAAAATTAAATTAACATTAAATCAATAATTTATTTAAATAATATATATATAGCAAGTTAAAAAACAATTAAGGTCCCGGAATATATATCTTAATAAAAAAAAAAATATAAAAATATTGTAAATAAAAATTTCGGATTTTAAAAAAACTATTAAGGTAATAATAGCCTAATTAACAAAAAACCAGCGAAAAACTGGTAATATAAGTGGTATTAAGTAAAAAAAAAGCTTCGTTGGCGAAAGGTGACGAAATAAAAGGGTGGCCCGCGATAGGGTGGCCCGTGAGGCCCTAGCTTAGCTTACTACCTAGGTATAAAAGTATCTCAATAATTAACAATACAATTCTGAAGAAGCAGTAGCTTGCAATGTGAATCAAAACCAGCGCTTCCAGCACCGACTCTGTAAAGACTTGTCAAAAGCGTTGATTAAAGGTTAAGTTCTGCCATTCTACTATGTACCTCTCAAGTAGGTATCTACCTCTAAGTAAGTACTTATATAAGCGCGCGCCCTGCATGCTTGGGTAATCCTCGGCGCATGTTTAGTGCTATAATTGAACAGGTTAGGTCACCTTTCAAAGTGCCTTTCCCTCATACTGCATACCGCATTTCGCATTGCTACAAGGGGTTTGCACGAAAAATCTGTGGGCAGACGGGAGGCCACCTATGCCAGGCTCCGCGAACTGCATCAAGCCTTCGTATGCGTATTCGTCGCATTATAGTCATGGAGCCGTATCGCACAGGTTTTTGGGAGAGATATTTGAAGCTAGCCCGAGACAACGGCCAAGTCTTCACAAAGTGATGCCTGAGGCTGTAGGTATTTTGTATGCAGAGACTGACTGACTGACAAGAGGCCAAGGGAGCCTTCTGGATAGTCAATGGTCTATGCGTTCGTAGAATTTCATTCGCATATTGAGTCATTCTCTAAGCCATGTTATTCGGCCCTGCCGATAGATGGAGGGTGTAGGAGGGGACGTTCCTGCAGGCGGAGAGGTGGAGTGAGGGATGACCGTGAGCTAGCTGAGGCTGACGGCGTCGATTCTAATCTCGAACTCTGCGGGCTTTGGAGGTCGACTGATAACCAGGGAAACTGAAAGATATCCGGTGGCGGCGATATTTGAACGGATGGAATAGCTTCGCTTGTCGTCGCAGTAACCATGGGGTTTCCGCGGGCGACTGTACCATGCTGGCCTATTTCTGTGTTATGTTGAAGACCCACGAACGAGGGTGCAGGCGACAGCGTCCGGTAATATGGTGTGAGTTCTAGCAAGAACCTCTCCCATTGCACCATCTGCTGCTCACTCTCAAAGTAGATGGAGAACCATTCGTCACCATCACCCGGCATCCACCACGCAACCAAGACCTCGTAGGGTTCTAGTCAAACGACGGTCACTATGCTGAGTAATCAAGCGGGTTGGATGAAATAAATCAAAGCATTTAACGTACTGTTTCGGCCCAACCGCGTGATATTTATAATGTCTTTAAGAAACACCCTCCCTATCAGGCGGAGCTTAGGTCGCTGTTCGGCCACATTGACCGCTTCAGCTATCCCGGTTATTCTTGACGACTTCCGACCTGTTCTGGCAACAGGTTTATGTTCTATTGCGCAAAGAAGGATCTTTTCAAACAAGTAGACTTCGTACTATGCACCGACCCAGTTGTAAACGTCAGTATTGTATCCACTTCTCCACCGTGCGTGAAGTATTTTCAGTTGAACACTTACCGTTTGCGGCCGCTTCTGCCGGCTTGTTGTGATCCTGAAGTTCCCAGTGTCGATAAGCTGACCGAATAATTCAATCTTGTGGCCTTTCAGGTCTTCAATACGCAAGACCAGATCCTCTAGTGTCTGGTCGAGCTCGTTCTGTCTGAGAATCTTTGTGTCTACAGTACGACGCGCGCATTCCAAGAGTTGCTGGCTCTCTGAAAAGTCGTCTTTCTGAGCCACTGAAACCGTTTCGTGCCCTGCGAAGCCTCCTAACAGTATAGCGAATATTTCTCGAAAGAAATCAGCTGTCCGAGGAAACATTTGCGATGGTTTGGACAACAGCTCAGTACAGCTTGTGGCGAGCTTCAATGTATCCCCTATCATCTGGCTATCACCAAATCTCGTCGCCGCGGCTTTGGTGTGTTCTATAAACGATCGTAGGCCCTTTTTAGCATATTGCTCTTTCGTAACTGTCAATGCCCAGTGCGTTTCGGCTTTCGCAGACCACTGAAGAACAGCGCTGGCCCAGAAGTGCCGATGGAACGGAGCCAATAGCATTCGCTCGACGGTGAGAAGAAGCTCAATTTCGGAATTGGCATAATATGAAAAGAAACAAGAAGAGATGTGAGGACAATCTTGTCCGAGTATTGGCGCGTTCCGGATTGATTTCTCCAATTGTTCCAGTGTGCTGACTAGATTAAGGATATCTTTGACGAATGTCCACTGGGAATTTATAAAGTTTACAAGGGTGTGTTTATAAGTGGACTGCGGAAGCGGGCTTGACGCGATCACCCTAGCCACGAAGGCGTCGAGGCTGCCCTCGTCCATACGAACTGTCCCGTCGCAAGCAAGAAGGTCAAGCACTTTGCTGACACAATCCAGCACCTATATTTCCCATAGTTGAGCAGAGGCACAAACGACTGCTTCGAGGAAGAAAAAAAAAAGGGGGAATGCACAGAAAAAAAGAGCGAGAGGCCGGGGATCACTGGACGCCCGTACGCCTTATAGACAGAGTTGGTCGGAAATAAACTTACCTTGAGAAAACTGACATTGTCGTCGAACGAAGCATCGTTAATCCATGATATAATGTCTATCCTGAATCCGAGCTTGTTACAGAGCGCTTGAAACAGGATCGTAGCTCTGTTTCCTGCCTTACAGGGGGATTGGCTCAGGTATTGACGGACTTCTTCGGCCAAATTCCGGCCGAGGCTTTCAACCAACAACCGGTAAGCCTCATCTTTTCGGAAGATGCTCTTTAAGGCTCTAAAAAGATCTAGATGCTGCCAGTATTCACTATCATCCCAATTTCCGATCACGTGTACATCAAGACCTTGCTCTATCCACTGCTTGTCGAGTACCTCCTGAAACCCGGGGATCCGAATTAACTCGTAGTAGATTCCGAGACAGCCGCGAAAGATTGATTTCTGCACCATTATCGAAGTGTTGGAATCGCATTGAGGCTGTTTCTCTTCAGTCACTGGAAATACTGGGAATAGCTGTTGCTGACTGTAACCCATGTAGTGGTGGCTGTTTGTCACGTCTTCCAGGTCAAGAGGCAGGGCAATCACAGAGAGCACTGACACGTCAGCGAGGCTACATCCTGACCAGATCGACCAGGCGTGTGTGCGTGCAATCGAAGTCCTGAAGGAAAAATCCATCGTGTCTCGCTTCGCACGTCGATACACGCGTGATGCTTCGAGATCACTTTCAAACTCAAAGACCGATTGGAAAGCAAAACCGGAAGCCGAAGCGTCAGTATCAGCGCAGGATGACGCAAGTGATCCGTCGGCTCTAGCATTTGGGCTCGGGTCCTCCGTGCCAGACGATATGAACATTACCCCCGCCTCACTCGAAGAAACCACAGCGGCCACGCTACCTTCTACCTCAGACTGCGCCACTGTTTGGGCTGATGCACTATCCCGCCGCCTCCGTGAACGGATGGTCTGACAATCAAAGGCTTCCTCGAGCTGCATCATACGTCTTGAGAGATCGGCGTTGCTATCTAGTAGAACACTGATATTGGTAGCTAGCTCCATCTGCAACTGCTCGGCTCGGCGGTCCGTGTCGCTTGGACCCAAAGGTGATCAGCGCTTCTCATTCGAAGGGAAGAGAAAGACTCACCACTGCAGTAGCGTCAGAACAGCCGTCACTGACACCTTGAAGCCCTGCAGGCGCGCTAGCAGAGACTCTAAAGACTCTTCTTGGCGAGCCCACTGTATTCTTGCCCATATTGGTAGCCGATACTGTGACGACGAGAGAGCTCGGGTGGCAGGCTGTCCCTCAGTACGCAGCAACGAAGGCGCCGCAACCAAGCTTCGAACCGTGCCCTCTAACTCGGCAAATAATAGGACTCCGCTGGTCAGAATTATAACTACTTGGTCGACATTGACTAGCGAACCCCCACGAGGCATCTCCTCGGGGATTCCCTGCACGAGTGCCTGTAGCCCGACGAGCACGGTACGAGTACTCTCAGCCTCATCGCGCACATGGGCGACAACCGACGGCGTTTTTCGAGAAGCCGAAAGATACGGCCCCAAAAGCTTCACAACCTCATGAGCGGCCGTGAGAAGGCCGGCCACGGCGGAGGCCACACTGAGGGGATCCATAATTCTTCATATCTTTGCGACTAGCTCTGGGCTGGGAGAAAGAAGGAAAAAACAACGAGAGATGCGATGGACTTGTAGTAACTGTCATGACCCTGGTCGCTTCAGCCGCAGCGAAGTCATCGTGGCTGTGTTGCATGCAGGCCTGCCTGTCATATGCCTGTCTGCCTTCCATTGCGCCTCTTGGACAGTTTGGATCGGGGTAGCATTATGAGGCGTCACGGTTGTATGGAACTCCTATGAATACCTCAATTCTACGTGCCTAGACTACTTAGTGAAGCTAGACCAAATACGTACATCGCTTGACTGGTAAATGTGGTTTAGCGCATGTGGGACCATCCATGTCCTCGGTACTAATTGTATTACATAACTCACTATCCCGGTATGTGATCGGGTATCAGGATGCCAGCATCTCTTGTCTCAGAGTGAGTGGAATCCTATCAGGCATATCTATCAGGCATATTGCAGGTCGCTAGAAAAAAGTCAGTAGCTATAGTGTGCATTGGTCTCTTACTCCCCTAGCACTTATATCGAGCTGCTAGGAGAAACAGCCCGAATATATAGACGAAGCTTCGTAAAGATATTTCAAGATATTACCAGCGGCCTGGCACAGGAACGAAGCAGCCTATCTGTTAATTTCCGCCGTGAGGTCCATGTTTGTTGGAACTATGTGGCTTACGCAATATACCAAATTGAATTCCGCTATTGTTAATGTGTTTAGCGAGAGCTTACAGATGATTTGGTTAACTCGCAGGCATTCGAGTACAATGTTCTGGCTCCATGTTGTCAATGGTTTATACTATTGAATCCATTGTGGCCTGTGCACCAAGCATCACAGCTGTTCATCAGTGTTGTAACTCCCATTCATGTTTGCACATCCATCTCTCTCCCATTCATCTTCTAGTCGACCATTCTTCCGGCAGTTCTATATCTTCTACAAATTTTCTCTTAAAGGCACCCTTTTTAGCCGCAACCGCCCGTCAGTGACTCCCATCTTAACAACATTCTCCTTGCACAACTTCGCAGTCGCCAGTTGCGGCCTTCGACCTCGAACCTCAATTCATACTCTCGAAACCTTATCACTAAAGGTCTGTAACACAGTGTAATGCTTTGACCTTCTCCATCTTTCTTCATCACCGTCCCAACCAACATACGCGAAGAACACAATGCAGTGAGTTAATAGTATCCAATACATCTAGTCTAAGGCATGTGTACTTACCTGTCGCGCTAGTCTGTAGCTGTTTCGTATGTTGAGACACAATGTCGCTATTCAGCAACCAAGTTAGCAGCGCTCCTGCCGAGAGTATAGTCGAGACGAACAACTTCCATGAGGTTCTTCAACATTTCAATGATGCTTGCGAACTAGTAGACAAGACTACACGCTTCACAATCGAGTGCCAGATCTGCCAGTGCAGGAATCTAGCAGTCACGAATCCCGAATCGGAAACGCCGGCTGAAGATACACATGAGAACTACATAGTTCTACCTTATTGTGGTCACGCGTTTGGGTCTCACTGCCTCCAAAAGGTATGTATTCGTCGTAACCTTCTATCCGTCAATAGAGCCGAGACAAATCAAGCCGACAATACAGTGGATCAAATATCAGAAAGCTCAGACACAAGCCAGTCCGACTTGCCCTTCGTGTCGAGCACATATAGGTTGTGAAAGGAGACATCAACTAGAAGTCGTGGTTTTCGGCCCTAAGGCTCACAAGGCAAAACACACAAGCGAAGATATCGCAAAAATCCGGGCCACGCTCGGACCTTGTACCCTATGCCGGAAAGTGAAATTAATTCAGCAGGGCGTAGGTTTACGTTTGCAGAATTTAATGATTAACGGGCTCAGAAAAGAGATTTTGGTGCGAACAATTGTAGCGCAGCATGTACCCCTGCGCAGAAGTGAGGAAATCACAACTCGAGAGGTGAATGATGGCCGGAGGGACAATTCAGAAACGCGGGTACTGCTCGATGCTGGCCTTGATGACACGTACACTTGGTGTTATATTAATATGGACAGGAGTATATCTCGTGTAGAGATGTTGCAACAGACGGGGAATTTGTTTGTATTCTAAGATTTGAAGAGAGCTTTGATATATTGATGTTTGGGGTTGAGCCTAACTATAGCGCGCCAAAGGAGGTTATTATCTCTAAGAGGAAGGCTGGACGAACTTACGCTACCTAGCTCGCGCAGATATCCAAGTTCATGGATTACACATCAAAGCGAGCTCTACTGACCTATCGTCCAACGGAGCTCAATTCCACAGGACAATACTCAATCTACAGTTCCTGTGGCCTTCTTACTATAATTTCACTCAATTCAACGGGACGTCGGTGATTAACAGGACCACAATCGAATTAAAATAAAGAAGACTTGCCCATATTTGTTCTATTCGATATTTTGCCTTCGCGATACCTCTAATTCCTTGTATTCTCGAAGTCTCGCTCAGCCACCAAGTGGCAGCTAACTGTTTAAAGGGTAGGAAGCATGGTTATATTGATTCTTAGGACAGAGTAAGAGGTAGGGACTCCGTGATGTTCATATCTGTCATTTGGTTCTCATAGGGAACCTGTATTCTCTAACAATCTCACTCTTCTCTGAAGCCCTAACGAATTTTAAGTACAAAACAATAAGAAACAGATGGAACCCCTAGGGCAATCGCGTAATCCATATTCAGCAGTAAACTCCTGAAACACCCGCTGTAGATAGCATACCCCACTATACGACGGACAAGCAGTCCACATATACAGATAGAGAGCAGATGTAGACTGGAGTGAAAACAAGCAAGAGAGTTCATTCATGTTATCATATAGAAATAGATTTTAGCATACCGCCAAGTCGCAGGCGCTAATGTCTTTTTTTCACTAGTAGAATCATCCTAATATACTTAGTATATGAAACAGAAATTGAATATATCGTCTCGGCCGGCGTAAGCGACACTACTTACCATTGTTGTAATCACAGACTACGTACGTAACGCGGCAATAGGGGTCTTAGAATGGAACGCGGCCGCTATCACCACGACTCTCCAACTCGGCTGGAACAACTCCGGCAATTGCACCGCCAGCGAAGCGGGCGAGGGTAGCGATAATGGTCTACATTTTGGCGAAGTGAGGACCTTCGTGTATCTAAATATAAAGGAATGAAGGCTTCGACACGGCTTTTATGTTTGTCTCCTGAGCTTGATTCCCTGACCGGTGACAGCGAAGGGTATCCTGCGTCTTTATACACGATGTATTGAGCCTCCCCTAGACGTTGCCTCAAGTCATCTCACAGAGGCTTGCTCCGACAATACGCGAAGAACCCGGGAGTATCACAACTTATGATACCCATGAAAGAACGCATCGAAGCCCGAACTTGTATCAGCTGTTGCAGTGCGCTAGCAGAGGGATAACGTGGACAGTTGCGCTTGGCTCGCTAGCTACATATGTGTCATTAACACAGCGAGATTATGCCCTATATAGCTGAGTTCGAAATCTCTCAATGCCTTTGAAATTGAACCGAAACTATCACTATCAACTCTGAATTCTCAGCAAAATATCAAATAGTGCGTCACATAATTCTTGTATCAAAGTGCATCCCCTAAGTTGGAGGACCGGAGGACGAAGTAATCGCAGATCTCCAAGTTTAGGAAAGACAGATAAAACTCTCATGCTTTCTGTTCAGCCAGCTACTGCGATATATACCACATCACCACGGTGAAACATAAAGAGCCTACACTCTAACAACTGGCCTGTCGTTTGTAGATGCCGTTTCCTAGCTATAATTCGGCCTACAAGGACCAGCTACGTAACATCTAGCAGCACCAAATCGAAAAGGGACCATTTTATTAGTGATGAACTACTGATCGGGAGAAAAGAAAGCCGCCCGCCGAATTCAAAGAATGCAACACTGCCCCAAGAGCTATTAGCAGACAAAGAATATTTCGGGATCGCACGAGGCGCACTTCTTCATGGGAAAATGCGAGCTTTGGTGCGAGAATATCCCTCGCAGAAAGCAATTAGCGATAGCCTCAGCTGGGTGAATGAGGACCCCAGGCTACGTTGAAAATAGTGTGGTGATGGGGCAGTCTAGAACATATTTGTTGGCTGAACACTATAAGATAAATTAAATTTCCCCCTCCTACACCTGGTTCTAGCAGCTTAGGTTGTAACTGAAAAGTGGACATATGAGCATCCGGAAGGCGTTCAGAACTATACGATGGATAAACTAAACACAGTGAAACTTAGTATAATCTAGCGATTGAAGAAATCCTGCATCGCCATCTCACCCCGTGTTAGTTCGCTGCTTGTTGTTAGAGTCCCTAAGCCGCGCCATCTAGAAGTGCATTACGTATCAGGTAATCGATGATACACCCAGTTGACAAAAGTATCCGTGCACCCCTGGCTTTCCCACCAAAACTCACCATTTTTACCAACAGATAAAACATCAACGAAGCGCTTCGTAAAATTGAAAAAATTAATATCAGGCTTTCATTTAATAAATTAACGCGTATTCTAAAAGAATTAATTTTTCTATTTTTCCTGGCTAAGCTTTACGCGTTTAAAGTAAATGCTTAATTATAAAGCGATAATCTCCACCATAATTACCGGTAATAGCACGCTATCTAATAAAGCTTTATATTAAAACTAGAATAACCTAAATAGATTTTTTTTAAAAATTAGAAAAAATTACTTTTGAATACCTTAATATATAAAGTATTCTAAAGCATTTTTAGAAAAAATCAAATAACTTTTTGTTGAGGTTTAATTCTGTAGTAAACGTGATGGGTTTTGGTGGGAAAAGGGGGGGGTGCACGGATACTTTTGTCAACATAGTGTAGTATTACAATATGTCTCTAAGGCATATAATGCAATTAACTGAGTAGCAACAAGGTAAGTACTTCCGGACACACCCACTATATAGCGGTGTGCAAGAACTGATCAAAGCCGGCTCATAGCCTGTGATAGAGATGGCGTTTACCCTTGTGACGGCTTTCCGCCTTGCACCTTAGTGTCACTACGGGCAGAGTGCCCGTAACAACCTACAAACCACCAACTCTATCAGTATCTGCGTTGGTAGGCCAATTTCTGTTACGAGCACACTGTACGCACGCGCGGTAGCGGGCCCAGGGTTTTGATCCTTGGTAAGACCCTGGTTCAATCCACAGCGCACATGTAAGCGGCCGTGGAACCAATTGGCTGGAATGGCCAAGCCGAGGTTCCTCGCGGGCGCATCGGAAACTACCTGCCTATCTGGTACGGCGTTGTTTACCACAGCGCCCAATGCCCTACGGTCGCTGCGCCACGCCGCATCCCGGCTGGACAAACGTCCTTCCTCAACAGGATCGAACGGGGCGCGGCCCGCACGAGGGCTGCTGCGAGAACTTCGGCCAAATATATTAAGTACGTGCTAGGCTTGGCAATAAAAGGGACGGCAGGGAGCGAGCCTGTTCGTCGTTGTCTTCGTTTGGATTGGATCACCAACCAACCAACCAACATGATTTCCCTACGCCAAGCGCTCTCGGCCTGCACCGTCTTCGGCCTGGCTGCTGCTGCCCCGGCCGCGAGACTGCACCGCCGGGATGCCTTGCCCGATTATGCTATCACCTACGCGCCCTGGACGTACCTGTACAGCGGCGAGGCTTACTTCCCCTCGGACATCACCACTCACCTGGCCAACATCATCCCCGAGATCAACTTCACTGCTCTTGGTGCTAAGGGGTCTGTCACCGTCAACAACCTCAATACGTACAACAGCAGTGTTTACCTTACAGCTGCCGACACGCCCTCAAACAACCCGGCATGGATCACGTCCACCTACGGAAAGCCAAACAGCAACGGCGTCAGTGGTGCACCAGGCACTATTATTGCCGTTGAGAAGAACTCCACCACCACCGACGTCTTCTACTTCCACTTCTACTCATATAACTACGGCGGAAAGTGAGTCTTTCGTGCCTTTCACAACTGTTCAGACTGACAATACTGTAGAGTGATCGGCATTAATTTTGATGACCATGTCGGCGACTGGGAGCACGTTATGGTAAGATCCCTCGCTGATGCCTTGCTTGCCGCGGTTCTCATGACTAATGGCGTTTGCAGATCCGCTTTGTGAATGGCGAGCCCTACGCCATTTACCTCTCTGAGCATTCAGCAGGTTCGGCTTACTACTGGAATGTGATGACGTTTAACGGGAAAAGGCCCATTACGTACGTCGGCAACGGTGGGCATGCCAACTACGCCACTGCTGGCAAGCAGGAATACACCATCGCGGCAGGTATTGTCACCGACACCACCGACGCGGGCACGCCGTGGGACATGACGCAGAACTATCGTGGCTACTGGTACGACACGAGCAGCGGCACCTTCAGCATTGCTGGCGGCTCCTCAACGGGCGGCTCGGAGGAGGGCAGCGAGACGGCCGACTGGCTTCTATGGGAGGGTGCCTGGGGCGATCAACAATATCCAAGCAGCTACCCTGGCCAATACTGCATATTCAGCGAATGCCACTACGTATCTGGACCCACGGGACCCGTAGCCAAGAACTTAGGCCGCACGACGGTGTGCCAAAACGACGACAGCTGCACCATTTTCAACGACATTAACGACCTGACGACGCAGTCCAAGAAGAGAGACGTGGTTTCCGAGTAATGCCCCCTGTTTTAGGCTGAGAATTGAAGGAGAATGACTGGAGTAGAACGGTCTGCTTTTTGGGTCCTACTATCTGAAACTACCAGGATTTAATGAACGGGAAGGCTTTTGCTGCTGATAGTTCTTCGGGTTGCCTGGTTTGGGGGGAAACTAAAAGCTATGCTCTGCAGCGTCGGGAATATAGCAGTCGTAAGATGTTTGTAAACTGTATTAGTCAGTTCAGCCCGTTCACTTTCGAGAGGATGCATATGGGTGCATTTAAGATAATGTGGTCTATATCTCACTGAAAGCCATTTCGTACGCATGCGACGAGAATTGACTGTTCACTATCCTGATGTCTCCGCTAAGCTCCGCTAGGCCAACTATACTAAACTGAGCCATCTGAGAGCGCCTTTACACTCTGATCCGAGGACAATCAGACAATCACACACTTGAGATTTCTCTTTATCAAAAGGACGCGCAATGAAGTCCAGTTGAAAGGTTGTCGCTATTGATGCGCGTTATCTCCCATTCTATATCTCGGTGAACCCCTTGCTTTTCACCCCCGCGCATGCTGACTTAGCTGGCTAAGCTCACCCCTTTTCCCTTCATCTTTTCACTCGAACATCGAGAGTCTCTTCATGCATCAACACTCCGACTGTACGCATACGCGCTTTCTGATATTGCCTCGCTGACTATTCTCAAGCTATCATGGAAAGTGATGAAGGAGAGGATGAGAAATGTCGCGCCAATTTGATGCGCTTGACTATTAACAGACAACTGCGTGTCAGAATGGCGTCTATTAGAACGTGATAAGCTTGATTCAAAGGGGGTTATCGCTATGCCAAATCCTCCAAGATGAATGGCCGTCAAGTTACTTGAGGCTTCCGTCGCCTGAAGCGATGGTACAATGACACTTCGTATCGTGCTGTCATGAATGTACGATAAATAACGGTTAATACTATAACTGGCGCTGTGACCAGGCGCCTTGCGGAGTAGCCCCTTTTTTTATGACTACACTGTAACCTACTGCACAGAGGAGGTGTAGGTGCCAGACGCGATGCAATACAGGATCCCTGACGCCATTAAGCCCACCAATCACGTCAGTGAAAGCCCCGCCTATGTCCTCGTCCAAAGACTAGACATCGTCGGCCACGAGAGAGGGAAATAGCATTGGTAGAGATATAGACGGATGTACCCCCTTCTTCCATATTCAGGACATAGAACGCTCAGTAAACCTCAAAAGCACGCTGTCCACTGCAGTGCTCATTCAAGACGTGCTCGCTTACCTAAGGTCCTTCAAGGTACTTTTCGCGGGCTCGGGAATAGCTCATTGGCTTCTCATGATGGCTTCACAAACGACAACGCTCATTATCGAGCCGACTCCAGCCTTGACGTACCCTGATGTGGGTCACGAGCCTGATACAGTTCAGTCAGATATCGATCCCATTCAATCTGATAGCTGCAAGAGAACACTGTCGCCAATGGACGCAGCTTCAGGCGACTCCGTCTCCGACCAGCTCGACGACCAGACGCAACGTCTCTCATTTCTTCGGCTCATGACAGCTTACCTCTGCCTGTGTCTCTGCTATTTCATCTCTTATCTCGACATGACTTCAGTCGCTACAGCCCTCCCAACCATCTCAGAGTATTTCGATGCCGGCACGACTATAACTTGGGTGGGAGCTGCATATCTGTTGGGCCAAACGGCCTTTCAGCCCCTCTATGGTCGGGTGTCTGATATATTCGGCCGTAAACCAGTGTTACTGGCTTCTGTGGCATGTATCGCCGTCGGCGGTGCGCTATCGGGTTTCGCCAAAACCCCAACCTGGCTTTTTGTGACTCGATCCATCAGCGGAATTGGTGGCGGTGGTATCAGCTCTTCAGTTGCCATCATCGTCAGCGATCTTGTCAGCCTCAAGTCGCGAGGTAAGTATCAGGGGATGATTAGCCTTGCGATTGGTGCCGGAGCCACGTCTGGACCATTCTTGGCTGCTGCCCTCGCACGCATGGGGCAAGACAGTTGGAGATGGACGTTCTTCATCCCCGCGATAGCCGCTGGTGGATGTTTTGTTCTTCTCCTATTTCTTTTGCCCCTGAGTCCGGTCTCGGGAGGATGGAGAAAAAAGCTCAAAAAGATCGACTGGCTTGGAGTCATAACTTCTGTTGCTGGCGTTGTGCTTATAGTGGTAAGTGTTACTACTGAGCAGCCGTGACGCGCATCCTTGATATTGATGCTAATGCTTCTTAGCTAGCTATCAATTCTGGTGGGAGCCTTTGGCTTTGGAATAGTCCACAGGTTCTTACAACTCTGATCATTGGTGGCATTTTGTTTTGTGCGTTTATTGCAGTCGAGGCTTTTCTGGCAAAGATACCCATCATGCCGCTGCGCTTATTCATGAGCCGATCGCAATGTCTCCTCCTCGTGACCGGCTTCATTCATGATTTTGTTTGGCAGGCAACACAGTATTTCGTGCCCCTTTATTTCCAAACCCTACGGGGCTATACACCTCTGCAGAGTGCTACCCTCATCGTACCCTTTGTTGCTACGCAGGGACTAGCAGGCGCTAGTTCTGGGCCTGTAATGGCTAAATCCGCCAGGTAAACAGCATGTACTTGTACATCTTTTCTGAAGCTAAAGTCTCGATTCAGATATGCCCCAGTTCTCCGCATCGGCTTCCTGTTTTGGACCCTCGGTGCTGGATTGAAGCTCTTGTTCGATGAAAATACTCCTACGTATACTTACGTTGTTGTGCTAGCTATTGAGGGTGCTGGAGTAGGCTGGGTACATCAGCCAGGTGAGTCGGATAGCTGCGCAACATGTGAATTCAGTTTCTTTTTTTTTTTTTTTTTTTGGATGGCTGTCATCAGTAGCATGGTTGTGTTTGCTAACCTGGACTACGTAGGTCTCGTGGCTCTTCAGGCAAACTCTAGCGAGGGAGACCGTGCTGTCGCAACGGGTACTCGAAACGTGCTGCGCTCCCTGGGTGGCGTGGTGGGAATTGCTATATCGTCAGCTGCACAATACGCTGCTATGGGTGCTGCGCTGCATCAAACCGTGCCAGGATGGCTTTGCGAGCGTGTGCTACAGGGCACATGGCGCGCGGGTGATCAAGACACGATGAGCTACGAGCCATATATTCAACGTGCACGGCTGGAGGGCTTTCGAGTCATCTTCACTATTCAAGTCCCACTCATTGCATTGTGCCTCCTGACTAGCTTCCTTGTGGCCGACGTGCGGCTGAAGGGAGATGCAAAAAAACCCTAACAAAAAAGAAGAGGGGGTTCGAATCAAAAAGATAGCCGAAAGTCTCGGCCAGAAGCTACTAAGATTTCTCTCTGGCATGTAGGTTTAGTGGCCCTCGGTGCGATGGTCAGGTAGGGGATAATGCGATCCTACCTACTTTGGATCCAGCATATTTAAAGGGGGCATACAAATCATGACCACTTTATATCTAATATATCTAAGTACTACAGATCAGTTCACGAGACGGGCATTCCATGAGATGAGAGTTAATCTTAGGCATCGGTGAAGACTATCATCGGGCGACAGATGTCCGGTCTTCAAGAGCGACATCTACTGTACCGATTTGCTGCCATGACAGTTGATCTAGGCTTTTTGAGTCAATTGTAGGCCGGTACTTACATCCTCATTATCGTAGAAGCTTCTTCAGGGCTTCGGTCCATACCAATATTCCAGAACTGATTGGACGTAGGATAAACTGCACTGTTCTCTCCGAGTCATTCTGTGGAGCCAAGCGCTAGGCCATCGCGTCAATTTCCCTGAGAGATTTGGGTCGTATTGGTGTCCCATAACCATCTTCTCAAGCCAAAGTTCCTGATTATGGACCTCGATCTCACGTTTATATAGGCCAAACATCCTTCGAGATGCTTCTGGAGAATCATAATACCCAAAACGCGACGGCCATTCTAAGTTGACGAAGAAACCTTTTATTCCCCTCATTGTACTAAAAGGCTTCAAGATCTCTGCATGGGCGTGAAGCGTTGGCAGCGTGTCTTTGAACTTCAGCTGGCGGTGGAACCATTCATCATCATCCAGGAGTTCTGAACTAAGCATAGTTAAGTATACGCTGATAGTGAGTTTTTCCAAATCTACTTTGGAGGCGAGGTGATCAAGGGCGAAGCGAAAGTCAAAGAAGTGCGGCTCGCGTGAAATGTTGGCATAAAGCGGATCGATTGCGGGAAACACGCACTCGATATCGCGCAGGTGCTGGAGAACTTCGGGCCACGTATGTCTGGTTATGAAAGTAGAAATATCAAATCGCCTGGATATAGGTGTTATAGCTGTTTTGAAGTTCCCGGATGGTACTATGACGACGCGGTTGCACGAGTATAGAACTTGAACCGCTTCGTGATACAGCCGTCGGCTAGCGATCAGTAGTATGCGGGACTCTTCCAGCAGCAACAACGTGACGAATACCCGCTACGTAGTTGGCAGCAGACATAGCCAGTGGTTTTGCAGCGAATCCCCCACCTTTCCTGCACCCTGCAACATCGAGAGCCATTTGGTGGGCCAGTGTTATGTTCGCAGAAAAAGAAGCGACAGGTACTATGTATACGCCCGCGGGGATCGTAACACATTTTGCCACAGTGTTCTTCCCCTGGACAGCGCTTCAGCATATAGCTACTTCTGAAGCCGCGACTTGCACTCCACGCGATTTCGTTGAAAGGTGTAACCAGATCGGTGAATTTGAGGATATATTGCCGAATCTCAAAAGGGAGATCAAAGAAACGAAAAGGCCCCGATCGCAGACTCGGATCTAGTCCTTCAGCAATGCATGCCGTTTCGTATGCCAGCTCTTGAGTTTGGACGTGGTTCGCGCCTATTTTGCAGTCCAATTGGATCTCGCAGCGCTTGAGACGGCCGGGGAAGTCTACCAAAGGCTGCAGAACAGAGATGCTATTGCTGCTAGCCCCTGTGTGACAGAAAATCTGCAGACTGATGTTCTGATGCGAGTTGGCCAAGATGTGCCGCGCCGCTGCCACCCATAACGCAATTCGAGCCTCGCTGAGGGACTCGTTTGGCAATGGACGCTCTACAGGCAACCAAGAGTTAGCAGACGCTTTCAATACCAGATGAACGGAAACATTCCCCAATGCGGCGCATCTATACTCTCCCGGGTCAGCTATGATAGGCACGGCTCAGGCACAAAGCGTCAAGAAGGATGTAAGGGCTACGAACTGCTGATGGCTTAGGCCAAGGAGAACTGTGAGTCCGTAGTCAATTTCGTCGTGTGCAACAATCAGTGTGTTATGCGCACAGATCATAGTGCCCACTTCTTGATTGACCTCCTTACAGACCTGCAGGAGATTATATGTAACACCTGTCAGAACAAGTGTTGAAACACGCCTCCTCTGCAATTTCGTCAAATGGTTGCGGTGATGCTTCGGTACTAACGCAAGGCATATATGGCGTATAACGCCAGCATCATAGTAGATCTGCTGCCGAATAGCAGCCGGGAGACCTAGAAACGTGTTGGCCGTAGGTAAGCTCATTGTCGTAGGCGATCTGAATCAGGCGATCAAAGAGGGTATTGGGGAAATTAGAATATAGGATTGACAGCCTCTACGCATAAGTAGTTTAGGTGGATGAGCCTCATAGCATTAGGGGTTCAGTAACTAGTAAAGGAGGTCGTATGCAAAAGGTATCGAAGACCTACCAACAATATATAGAACCAGGCACTTGCATGATCAAGGTCACGTGGCCGCCACTGGCCGCCAATTGATTGATTGGACCCCTGGGAGCTCTACCCAACAACCAACAGCTTCAACGCCGATCGGTATAATTCGCTCATATCGCGTTAGTGAGAAGCTAGTGGATCCATTCCCTGCTTTTCTGTACGGAATCGACGTAGTACTAACGAGAATGCAACATGTTGGACTGCAACTACGACTTGAACTCGAATTGCTCACCGTGACCAATGTGAACGCCAACGCTACTATGTACAGACGCAATCAACTTAGTCTTAAATGTTGGCTGCGATTTACCATTAATAGAAGATGGCGGCTGATGATCATCATCATCCATCTAGCTTGGGGATTTGACTACGCCACTGCGTTGCAGCTAACGAGGTTCTCTGAAGAATTCCGAACGAAGTTCCGGCTTAAAAAAGGTGTTTCTTCTTTTCAGAGTACATGGGCCTTAATTCACTTTGAGGCAAAATATCCTGACGCTGAAAAAGAGGAACGTAGTGAAGTTTCACCGCTCGTACTTGAGCTTATTAAATCGTCATCGTCTTCAAAAAAGGCCAGAGTCTTAATCCATCAGAAACCCGAGTTGTAGTAGTCTGCTAGGTACTACTATATCTATTTCTAAGACTAGCCTCTTCAGGGGGGTGGAGTGTTACCAGAACAGGCTAGTCAGTCCTTGAAAGGTGAGGCTTTCAATTGCCCAGCAGGCTAGCGCTATGCGTAGGGCGGTTAGCAGAGGCCCCTTATTTAAGGGGCCTCCGCCGCGTGCCCTACGCCCTGAGTTTTCCGTCACGTCAATCTTCTACCTCACACGAAGGGGGGTTTTGGTGGTGTTCGAAAGGTTTTAATCTGTCTACTGTTCTCGGGGTCTAGCATAGCCGACTTTGTCTATGGAGTATACACGATTAGGGGCGCACTTAGGTTACGAGGACGTGGTGCCTATAATAAGGCAAACGGAAGGAAGGGAGAGTCGTTATAGGTTGTTTTTTTGTGTATGTGATTTCTCTAGTTTTGGAGTCTCTGGGCAGCTTCGAGTCCTCGTGAGTGGCTGGTCATACGCCCCTTTCGACGCGCGTATCGCCTCGTAGAGGCTTATGCTCCCCCCAACACAGTGTTCGACCAACCTCTCCGCGCGTGGCGATGTGAAGTGTATAGATAAACGAGTAACTAGATAGGTATAGTATGAGCATTGGTGACCAGAACGATAAGTACGATCATACGCCTCATAATTTAGCTGACTTGGTCTGATGCTTGTCACGGAATAATTACAACTGTAGCAAAGAGCTTATTATACCACTGCTGGGAGTCGAACACAGGCAAGTCAGGCACCTGACCTCATTGAAAATATTCTATAGTACTGTCGTGTCATAATCAAAACTCTGATATTATATTATATAGATGACTTTACAAGAAATACTTGATCAAAACAGCCTACTATGATACATGCTCCGCGTGCATTTCTCCCCTCATATCTATTACTTCGTGATCCATTCATTCCATTCATACAAATTCGTACCTTGACTAAGCGCAACAACTCACGAAACTATACAGCAGAAGAATTCGCACTCTTCAGCTGTTCATCTGTGGCGTCGAGGCTCTGCATGTGAATACCATCTGGAGAAGGCTTGTTGAGCCCATGAGCCGAAGATGTGCCGTCTGTTCCCCAACGGTTTTCCCATTCTGGTAAGTTGCTCCAGCTCTGCTTAGATGTTGATTTCATATGCCATTTGCTCGCAATACTCCGAAGGAAAATCCCAGGAGATATGCTAGCAAAAAGCGGGTTATACGTCGGTAGGGAAGCACAGATAATTGCAACTAAGAAATTCACTGATCAGCGTCTTGCGATCGAGTTATTGCAAAGGGTATTATATCGGCATGAGAGTTAGAAGCTTCTAAAGTATGACTTACCACATCCATCGAAATTAGTCCAGTAGAACGCTGGGGCATGATACCCTACAGTTGAGAAGAGTTCTTATTAGTCACAGGCTTCTTCAATTCCCCTGCTAACCAATACCAATGCGATTAAAGAAAAACAGAAAAGAGGCTGGGGATGCTTACATGCGATATCGAATAATTTTTTCTCTAGGTCTTCGTTCACGGCAAAATAATAGTAGACTCGTACGGCACCAATGGCAACAACACTGGCCTACATCAGTCTGCGAAATACAGCCTGGGTAGCTACCAGAACTCTTTTGAATCTGAAGTAATGAAACCTAAAGGGGATCTCAAGCTAGACTCACAGTGATCCTAGAAGGAATATAAAACTGACAGCAAGCCGCTGTTTAAGTGGCATATGTAACTTCCACACTATAGGCTGGGGCGTGGCCAATATGGCAATATCTATTATCCTTTGGGTTTTCCGTGGGTTAGCGACGATGCTTGACAGCTATTGAGATGAACCTCAAGAAGCAATCTACCGACCAGATGGGTGGTATTCATAGTGTGGAAGTTGAAGGAGAAGGCGGCAGAAGTGAAAAGAATGAATATCAACGCAAAATACGTACAGATTTGCTATAGCCATTCCCTGCACTATTGGAGCAGGGCTACTGCAGTGGCCGGTTCTTTCCTGGGGTGCAAGTAGCACTTGCGAAACCGGTTTGCATTCTAGCAATACAGCAAAGAAGAAAGAGATCCCCCAGCTGTAAATGACCACTAGTAGTATCGTGCTGACGAGTTTAAAGCGGTCGCCTCGAAATATTCGTCGGTAAAGGAGGACGAGAGAGGCTTTGATAAGGGTGAAGCCGATGATGGATACTAATTGGCCTGCCCATTCGATCTAAAAGCAAATGAAACTCAATTGAGCGGATCTCGTGAATTGGGAAGATACGATTTTACCTGCCAGAAGCGTCGAAGCCATTCACCATACTCTGGCATCCCTTCTGCATCGACAACGACGTGCCGGCCAAGATGCCCAAGATATACCGCTACGAGAGTTATTAACATGATGTTACTGACTTCAATAAGCATATTACAGTACGTCGGATACACTTACCGAGGACGGTACATACACCTAAGCCCAGCATGAATATCTGTGCGTCGACAGTCAGAAAGAGTCTTTCGGATTCTTTCATTGGTGGCTGAATAGGAACATGGAGTCAAGTGCGCATACCAGACCAGCGAGGAGGAGAAAGTCATCTTGCGCCAAATTCGCGCCCTGTTTGATGCGCGCTAGAAATCTTAAACCAACTGAAATAAGTGCAATGATAGACAAGACAATAGTCGAGACGGTGATGTACGTGGCCGGGTGAGCCATTGTGCGATGATGAGAATCTGTAGTGGAGAGAAAGAAAGCAGCCCAACCTCCGCGCGGGAGGATAAGAATAAAAGCAGCGGGAACTTGGAAATCTCACGAATTCGTCTCTGTAAATTAAAATTAAGGGAGGTCGCTGGAAGACTGTTTGAGAACGATTTCGGTTATTCATTATTCTCGTCGATAGCATATTAAGGGTAGAGGCACATTCTGTCACCGCACGGCATTTAGTACATGTACTTTACCTTTGCACATTGACCTCTCCTGGAATTTCAAACTCCAGTGCCGGTAGGATTTTGAATAGTGGAGGGGTAATATAGGGGAGTCGGGCGTGCCGGGGAAGAGGGATGCTATGCACACATGGGTACTGATCATGCAATTCCTTACTCGGTATGTAACTTGTGGTGTGTCAATTGATGCTTATTGTACGGAGTTGGCGATGCAGGTCTTCGCTATATGGGGAAGAAATAGGTAGTATTTGGAGGTGGCGTCAGAGCGGGAATACTACTGGGATTCTGATGTAACCACCAATCTCGAGAAGGGCCGCCAAGTGGTGTGAGTAGGGTATCGCTGATTCGATCGTCCTGCTACAGTGACTCCAACACCGCCTGCAGGGTGGAAGTGTACATAAAGCTCCCCTATCGGACGCCCGAGAGGGTCGGCCCCCAAATATGCATCTAGAATTTGGGGGAGTAAGCCTAGCGGTACATTCATGTTCATCTGTGTTGTCGCAGCACATGTCGATGATTTACAGTGTCGGACAACTCAAGTATTCTGCACTCCACACTAGAGTGGCCGATCAAGTATCATACTTTATCTTAGATTCAATTTAAAGAGCGTTGTTTCAACACTGTAACCTCGTTGATCCTCCAACGAAAGCTTCTTACACAAATGAGTGACCTTTAACATGCCAAGCGATAGTCCGTTCAAAAATAAGTCCAACTGTCCTGTCCTATCCTTATCATATACCACATATGTTCGTAGCATTTGGCTTGGGGCCTAATCTGCTGCTGCGTACCCACGTGAATGAAACTTTCTCAACCACTAATTGGTGTCCTGGTAAACGTCCGGATAAATCACACCATCGTCCCCATCTACATTCTGTCAGTATTGTCATGGAATCATCTATCGTCTCGCTAGCTACACATTATCACATACCTCGAACCTGGACCTCAGAGGAATCTCCTTTGTTGAGTTAGAAATTATACGCTATAAGGATGAGGTGCAACTTACCAGGCGAAGCGAGAGGTGCAGCCAATGCCACGCAGAACAGCGAAAAAGCGGTGAGAATTGTAAGCTTCATTTTGAGGTAGTTGTAGTGAATATGAGAGTCTTTCTCGAGACGGTCAGAAGCACGCGTTTTCAATAACTGAAGTCAAGAATGCGTAGATGGGTGAACCAAGGACTCTTCAAAACATGGCGGGAGGAAGCTGCTACTTAAATATATTTCGAAGAGCGCCAGCGCTGAATGGTCTCTATACAGACATCGGCTATTTCGCTGTGTTGTTCCGACTGCATCATCCAGTGTACTTCTACAGACTCTCTAGATCCTTGTAGACCTTGTCCGGCAGGACTCTCCCCTAAAGACATGTAACTAGCGTGACTGCACTTGATTCGAGAAGCAGCTGCATTGAAAAGATAACCCTGCATATGGAGAGATCAGGAGATAGAACTATACGAACCAGATCTCGTAAGCGAATGGCTCAGCGTTTGTTCTGCCTGAACCAAACTTGCTTATGAGGTCCTCTTACTACCCAATTCCCCTTTTTCATACTAGAGGAACTTTTTTAAGCATATTTCAATGCCAATTAGCTTTCTTTTCATTATTCAACGACATAGACCGGCGTCATGTCGCATTATACGAGGGTAGACGAAGCAATGGGTGAGGTGGACAAGCCATTTCTATCGACTGGCGAAGATATTGCGGATGGATTACTTGCTCCTGCGCGCAGAGCTTCACCCTCAAACATATGTCTATTCAGCATTTGCATCAACTTCATATTTATCTCTGCATACACTATATTGTTCTTCATTGTTTCGGCCCACTATTGGAACAACGGAGCAACAGCAATAAATCGTAAGATCGTTGCCATTGCTGAAGTCACATATGTCATATACTTATTTCGAAAAGCCCTCCCAGGTCTAAAATTTAACTACGTCGCCCAGAAATACATCTACGTGGAGGCATCACCGTTTTCCGGGCCACCATCATCATCGGCTGATGAAGCTTGGCACGAACTTTTAAAATTTACGAACCTGCGAGCATCTGCATCCGAACTGCAACTAAGCAATCAAACATCAGTCGAGCTCCCCGACGGCGGTTACATGGTCTGGCTGAGCGTTTTCCACCAGCTTCATTGCATTGTACGTCTTTTTAAAAACGAATTGAAAACTTTCACCGCATCCCTTCTAAATTCGTTAGCAGAAAATGCTTCGTCAATGGAGATATCGTGAGCATTACCACCCGCAAATACCTGAAGAAGATAAGCCTCACTGGGAGATCCATTTAGGTAAGTCTTCTGAAGCCTGAAAAACAATTGGAAGAAACTCAAACTCCTAGATCATTGTCTCGACCTCCTACGAAGCGCTACTATGTGTCATGCCGACACGACCTTAACTACGTTCCGGTGGGTTGATAATCCAAAGCCAATGCTCAATACGAGACGTGTTGATCACAAATGTATTGACTGGGAGGGGTTAATGGGCTCAATCGAGCACAGAGTTGTGGATAGTGATGAAATGTCTCGCATGGTAAATCCTAACAGGGGCTGAAACGAGATGGGCATAGAAATGTTGTTACCGGTCACTTGGCATTGCTACAGCTGTACACAGTACTAAATATCCACGTCTTCAGCATCACAGGCAGGTGTAAGAAAATCATGGTTCTCTTTAAGTGCAACTAGCTGTATTATAACTGAGATAATGATCCGCTGTGATTATTGGTGTTGGTTTGTCCATTGTCTTAATTGCTCCCAGTCTACGCAAGTGTGTTGAACTCCAAATCCATGTACACCATTGACCTTCTTGTCAACTTCTTCAAGCGTTGTGTCTCCACCGCACATAATACCCTGACGGATATAGTCGATACAATGACGCATGTGAGCCGCTTGCAAGTGGGCAGGAAGACTCTCATCAACGAGCTTCTCCCCTTTCGCGGCAGCTTGCTGATTTGCCCAGTAGCCCCCTCTCAGACCGTCCTATATCAGATCAGCATGTAGCAGTGGTATACACATCGGGGCCAGGCGTTTATACCAGACAATGTAGTTGATGATAAACAGAGAATGTTGACCTGGCTGGCGCAGTCGTGGGATGAACAAAGAAACCACCACGATCAGGGAACATTTCATCCCAGGCACGATCTGTATGTTCTGAAGGCGGGTATGCAAAGCTTCGATTATACACAAGCGTCTGAGTGACTGTGCCAACTGTTGTTACGTTAATAAAATTTTCTATCTTATAGTGACTAAACGAAGAGTGTTGTGAGACTTGCAGTCCGCCACCCAAGCGCTAGATGAAGCCGTACGGAATCCCCATAGGAATCCCAAGAATACAGAAACCAAAATGGCAAGAATGTAAGCCGTAGTTTGAGAAGCAGAGAAATGAAATTGATGTAGAACTTGTGACCATCGGCTTATTGACCCTGAAATTAAAGTGTATGAACCTTTCTGCGACGACCACATGGCAAAGGACGTAAGCACAATTGAAGGTTTTTTCCTCTTTGTTTCGTAAGTTTTGATTCTGTTCGTATGATGTTACATTTAGATATTTTCTTGTTCACATAGTGAGAGATACATCTCTGTTCAAGTGTAAGGTTTGATAGGGGTATCACGAAGATTTTGCTTCAGCCCCTGCCCTTCGGGCGCAATCGGGATGTCGGGCATTCCTGACTGAGAGGGTAACATATCGTCAACACGAAAAGTCGGTCCGTGCAATAATGCAGATTGCTATGCATGACTTGATAGCTACTCAGACGCTGTACTATTCGCAAAAATACGAGTTGCCGGATGGATGTGCCTTCCAAATGTTGGCATTGTTTGTCTCTACTACTACTTAACGGTGGACTCGCCGAGATAAATGCATGTTTACTATGATGTAACTCTATACCTGCATAATGCAGTTTGTGAAGGAATATACTACCATAACCTTTGGTTTAGCGGTTGATGATTCGATCATGCTGAGGACTCGAAGGATGCAGATGCATGAGCGGGCGTTCAGCAACCGGCTGACCACCCTTTCCTAAGTAGTATCTACCGTTTCGCAATCTCTTCGTTGCCTATCGGTGGTTCGAGCTTGTCGAGAATGGAGATACTGCAACTTGAAAGAGTGCCGTGCATGAAGAATGAGACGTTCTTTTTTTTCATCACCCGCTCTTCCATACCATCGACATAGGGAGTAGAAGTGAAAATCGCACTATCATAGTTGAAGGATTGTAGGGGGTTACAATGCGTTTGTGGTGTTATAAGAACCCCTCCCATCATGATCATAACCAGAGTAGTAATGTTGGGGTTGTAGCTAGGGCGGCGCATTGCTGCCTTTCGCTTGTAGTCAACTAGCCTATCAGCTGTATATTCAAGGATTGCGCCCAATAAAATCAGTAACAGCCCGTAGGACTATGATCCGATTGTTGATACATACTAGACAATATCAGCAGAACGCCGAAAGATTACTTACGTGGAAACCCCAGCCGCTTCTCCAAAGCATATCCGAGACTGACTGGCATTCCTCATCACGATCCTTACCCCTCTCGTGGGGGCTCATGGTGCGATAAGCGGCTACAACATCCAAGTGAGTATGAATGCAGGCTTATGTAATTTTTCCCAATATCCTTTTATCCAGTACTAAAAGGGGCAGGACGAAGACCTGGATAGTCGGATTCACAGCATACATCTAGTCAAAGCCGGATTTGCCGATCGTTTTCTTCATCTTAACTATCTACACCATTTGTGCATCACCGTTTCATCATGCCAGCTCCACGTATCGTTGAATTGGCCCAGCGTATCGCCACTAACACAGCCAAAGTGAGTGAGTACTTGACCGCCAATGATCTTCCGCAGCCGTCGTTCGACTTAGACACTCCCCCAAATGGACCAGTACCAAAGGATGCAGCGCCCGAGATCATAGAATTGCATCAGTCCGTGCTCGATGACACAGTCGAGTTACAACATCTCATGTTGGGGCCAAGAGATTACCTAGTAACCGGTTTCCCTGTAAGTAAGACTGTAAAGTCTCATCAGGAATATGAGTTTCTGGATCTCTAACCTGGTGCTGTAAATAGCATAATGTTCTCCTTCCGCAACAAGCGGTTACGCGGTTCGGCCTGGCTCGTGGACTACCTATTGATGGCGAAACAACCTTCGCAGAAATGGCCGCTTCGTCTGGTCTGGCTGAAAGCGACATTCGTAAGTTGGTACGCTACGCAGTATCTCAGAGAATCTTCGAAGAACCACGCCCAGGTATCATAAGGCACAGCGCCGCATCACGCCTGCTGGCTGAAGATGCCGGGGTGCACGATTATGTTGCGACTTGCTCAGACGAACTCTGGCAGGCTGCAGCGCAAACTTGCAATGCCATGGCTCGGTTCCCCGGCTCTGGGGAACCAACCCAAACAGTAAGTGTTCTGGAGATGAGGGACCGGGTAACTTGATACCTATATTAAATGTCATCTTGAATAGGGCTTCTCTCTAGCTAACAACACCGACAAATCCATGTATGAATTCTTGTCGGGCTTTCCAGAGCGCTCTAGCCGGTTCGCGAACATGATGCGCGGATTTACCAGTGGGAAGGTGTTCGACCTCAAATACGTTACGGACTTTTACCCCTGGGAACAACATACCGGTGGTACTGTTGTCGATGTAAGCTTATCTCCAAAACTAGCTCTCAGTAGATCTGACTTTCATAGGTCGGCGGCTCTCAAGGCTTCGTCTGCGTGGCTCTCGCTCGCAAGTATCCTTCTATGTCCTTTATAGTGCAGGACCTCGAGCCAGTAATTACGGAAGCCAAGGAAAACGTACCTCCGGACGTTGCTAGCAGGGTGTCATTCATGGTCCACAACTTCTTTAAACCCCAGCCAGTATCTGGGGCAGACGTTTATTTCTTCAGGTGGATATTTCATAACTGGTCAGACAAATATTGCATCGAAATTTTGAGAAATCTTATCCCTGCTCTGAAGGGGGGAGCTAGGGTGATCATTAGTGATGCAGTTCTCCCGGGGCCAGGTGAAGTACCAAGGAAGCTGGAAACCCAGATGAGATCTTTTGACCTCGTAATGACCGCAATCCAGAACGCGAAAGAGAGGGAACTCAGTGACTGGGCGGCGTTGTTTCGAAATGCAGATGAGAGATTCGACTTCCAGGGGGCTACTCGCCCGCCCGGGTCCAATCACTCTATCATAGTCGCAGTATGGAGGGGAGATGAAGATGCTGGGCCGTTAGACAAATAGGCATCAGATAGATCAACGGTATGATCAGATATGTCCTACGAAGGCTACGAATAAGTTCATAGAATCTGTCGCGAAGGCCAGACGAATAATTGTAGAATACTACTGTTCAACGGAATGGGGCGAGATACAAAGAGCTCAGTCTTACTCGGAACGCTAGTCGTGTAGAGCTTCTGTTATGTTAGTTCCGGAGCGGTAGGTCCCTTCAGAAATCAGGCGTAGGGGTCCCTGCCGTGGATACACATATTTGTGGAGGGAGGCTTATTAATTTAGCTTTTGTAGAACGCTTCAGTTGAAGCAGTGTTCAACACAGCCAAAACAATTTGGGCTTGGCAAGCAATTTTCCACCCTATATTCTTAAATAAACAATCAAATCAATCATTTGCAATTCTTAAAGTAGTTTCTACAAAATAAGAGTATCTAATAAACATGTTCATGAATTTTAAATAAAATTTTAGCTTAACTGTCTCAAAGCACATTGTTTGCCAAGCCCAAATTGTTTTGGCTGTGTTGAACGCTGAGTTGAAGAGTAGTCGAATCTGGTGCTGAAGGGGCTTGTTAAAGAAGTGGGTTCTCCGACTCGATTATCTTACCTACCTTGCCAAGATACTCATATAGTTACTCTTTCGTGGTGGCTGCTAGTTCTAATTCCACGATTGCACATATAAGACGGAGCAAGAGAATTTATTCCGAACGAGGTACATCGCCTACACTAACGGAATGTTGAGCATATGGCTTCTTCTACTAGCTGGGATTCGTTCAAATTGGCCTATTGTCCTGCTTCTGGTCCCGTTGCTTACAGTCAGGTTTAAGCCAGTAACAGTTCAATCATCACATCTACGCTCTTGCGGTGAAGTAGCTGCTCAATTGTTACGCAAAGGCTACTGTATCGTAAACTAGCCACTTGGTGACTCTCGATATCACAAAATGCCGTGAGCATAATTTGAGGGCGTCGCACCTTAGCCTCCCTATCAATACGGCTCGCGAATGGCACATATGCCACACCAGTCACAATCTGGACTACACTGTGTGTGATCTGGCCCAGAAAGCTGATATTCTAATTCCCACAGGGGATTATAGTGTCGCCTCAGAGGGCTGTATGCGCGTGATCCTGCGGATGCGTTTGCTTGTCGTCTTCTACCGTTCTTGTTGGCCTTCTTCTTCTTCTTCTTGTTCAGTTGCGAAGTAGGCTGCTTTTGCCCCGAATCTGTCGGCCTAACAGAAGGCGTCGGTTCGGTGGCTGCCACTGAGTCTGGCGACGTAAAATTCCGCAACTCTTCGGTAGCAAGAGTTGGGAGGTTATTGTTCGGGGCAGTCTGGATCGTTTCGTCAGTTATTCTTGATCGTGGCAGGAGATAACTCAGCCGCCTCGGGAGAATCGAATAGGACCTACAGTCTCCCCTTGGTTGTGCTGATGACGAGGTGGGTCTCTCCGGTGCTGTGCCAATGCATCGACTGTTGCGAAGCGTCGCTGGCAGTCGCAAGCGAGTTGGCGTGTGGCATTCGTCATGTTGGTATAGTTGGATGAACGATAGGCGAAGCTAAGAAGCTTATCTGCGTTTGAGATAGATGTTGGGCAAATAGCTAGAACTATGACCTATGATGAAACACAAAACACGTGAGCACTGCTGTTGTGTCTCGCACCCCTCGCGGCCTACCTCCAATCACAGCTATGTCCCTAAATATTGGGGGTGCTGCTTACATGCTTTTTTCCTCTTACTGCTGAGAGCCTCTAGGGAAAATATTTATAAAAATTATCGACTGCATATATATAACCTTTAAGTTAATTGAAAGTATTGGGAACTAAGAAGGGGGGAAAAATAGAAATAAAACAAAAGGGGCAAGCAAAACAAAAGATTTCAGCTGTGATTCCGCCCGGACTCGAACCGGGGACCTTCAGTGTGTGAGACTGACGTGATAACCAACTACACCACGAAACCGTTAACATTATAGATTGTTCCATCTAAATAAGTCTACATTTGCAGCTCAATCGTGTATGTTTCCTCGCCAATCTTTGCTCAGTGGAAAATTAGGGCCATTTCATAGGAATTATTCCATAAGCTACACGTTTAGAAATGCAAGACCTTTTGCTATATAGGCGAGTTCGGTGGACTCGCGTTCATAAGAGGCTGTTGCGGTTAGGGCAAGAGCCTAGCAGGAGATAGGCCCAACGTATACTTCAGTGTCTAGATGGTCAGAACGCAAGAAGGATATCTTGGTCGTAGGGCAACGCAGTTGTAATCAATTATTAAATGACCCGAACAAGATATTGAGTATGCTAGGGTCACTCTCTAACAGTACTCACGCTTAATTGTCTTTTGCACGAGGATTTGCTTGGTCGCTAAGCTACCCCCCTTTTCCATACACTACGCTGCATCATAACAAACGTCGTGGGCGCGGAATGACAAGAAGCAATTGCTTTGGAAAGCCCACGAATACACGCAACATCTCGGTTAAGATGTCACACATGAAAAGCTCACGACGGCCCAAGTCGTTACACCATAACTCAGCAGTATCGGTCACGGAAAAGTTATTCATAGATACCTAGGTATTAAATGAGATGAAGAGGATGAGAGAAAACCCTTTCGCTCGTTTCACACGTCACCGGTGACAGTGTGCATCATTACACCGAATTGCTGTCATTCCCGTGACTGTACGGCATCAATACGGCGCGCGGTGGTCAACGCTGGTTACACGACCAGGATCCTTAGCCCCGCGGCGGTTAACAACTGGCCAATCCTCCTATCAAATTCTTTACCGCCTAGCAGGTATTCAACATACGGCTTTAGCAAACATTACTGAACCCCTTCTTGTCAAACCTCCCATCACTTACCTCTCACTTTTCTCTCGCCACGATGGCTAGCAATGGCGGACCGCCGAGATCACAAACGGAAGCGTGTAGACGAGGGCGTCCCGCGAAACAGTGACAATCGCAACAAAAAGACGAGAAAGACCAAAAGATTAAGCGCCCGGTCGAACTTCCCACCAGAATTTTGGGATCAACTCTCACAGATTCCCCTTACCGGTCGTGCACTGCGAGAGCTCGATCGCCGAAATGATATACAATCTCCGCCGCCGCTCCTCACATCGCAGGAAGAAGCATTTTCAGGCAGCCTAGCCAAGTTTGCGAGACGTGGCGGTCCGAATATTGTTGATCTTCGAGGAGTAAGCTTCTTTCTGCCGTGACGGATTCACATTTCATTGACATATGTGCCAAGTATCCACCACCAAGGTCGTCTGCAACATTTGAATCATCATACACGGACAGCACAGAGATGACTAAGAAAACGTCGTCATCTTCTCGGGGTCCCGACTTCGAAAGACACCTAACTGATCACAGCATATACCTTGACGACAATAGATCTTCTGCTCTAAATGTAGAAGGCATTTGTGACAGGTTACAGTGTCCCCGGTCATCCTTATCACTCTCTTCTTTTTCCCAGGAGGATTTCATGGCCTTTAAACGCCTCAACGCAACGATCGCGAATGAGGATGATGTGATGATTGACATTCTACCGGTGATATTTGGATCAAGCAAGATTCTCAGTAAGAGGAATCTTCTGTTCACCGAGCTAAAGCCTATCACGAATGGATCCACAACGAAGCCGAAGCCTGATGCCTTTGATGGAGCTCATCCGACTGCTATCGACAAGCAGATCCGGAGCGAAAGGAATATCTACCCCTTGATCATTCCGACAAAATACGTGCACGTCCCCGTTGCTCCCAACTTTTTCGTGGAGGTGAAAAGTCAGTCTGGTGATCCAGCTGTCTTGAAGCGGCAGGCCTGCTATGACGGAGCATACGGAGCTCGTGCCATGCATTGTTTGCAAAACTACGGGAAAGATGAGCTCGTTTACGATGGGAATGCCTATACCTTTAGCGCGATCTATCACCCCGGCCTGAGTATGCTTGCGTTATATGCCCACCATGTCACCGCGCCTACCATTTCTGGGGGCAAACCAGAGTACCATATGACCCAAGTCGCCGGCTACTACTTGATGAACAACCGTAAAGGCCTTATCGAAGCTCTTACTGCATTCAGGAACCTTAGGGACATAGCACAAGAATTCCGGGATGGTTTCATTGAGGCCGCTAACGCCCACGCCCGCGCCCACCCCCAGAATCACGTAGTAGGTAAACCTCGTTCTCCGAAGAAGAGAAAGACTCGAGCCTTGAAGCCTCCGGCGAAAAAGGACAAACAAGCCCTCGAGCCTCCCCAGCAGAAAAGGAGAAGGGCAACCCGAGGAAAACCAGTCGAGGTCTCCCAGAAGTATCAAGGGTAGAAATGGATAAGGATTGACTTTGTCGCGCCGAGGGTGTCTCAATTCCTCTTGATTTCTTTACTTCTCCTTTCATTTCCTTTTTATTCCTTTTCCTTTTCCTTGCTCTTCTTCTGTCGTATTAGTAGTCGATGTGGTTTAAGTTGAAGTAGGCAGTATTTTGTAAGATAGTTGAGAAGTGCGAAATCAACTAGCGGTAGAGTTCAGGGGCGTTCAGTACTTGGTACTTACGAGGTCACAGAAAATGAAGAAGTATCATTCATGCATGACTTCAGCACTCAATATCCTAAACAGTACTAGCAAACAACATACTAATGGGCGCAAGGCAGTTCTGAACGGCATTGCCTGAGCAATGATGCCCATAGGGGTTCCGAGAATTCGGTAGTTTTCATTTACTCAGGCCCCTGAACCGGCACTACGGCGTATTACCAGTTTACGGACTCGCGCACAATTGGCTAGGTCATTCAGTCAGGGCTAAACGCTAACCTACACAGGCTAGGTTAGAATTTGGTTGGAGGGTGCCCTCAGTTGATCCGTACGCGACGCCTTGATTATAACGGCTAACTGAGCTTACTCAAAGAACGGAAAAGGAAGAAGATAAGTTGCGTTCAGTCTATTATGATAATGTTCCCAAGGTAAATAAAATTTCGAAACGTCTGCTCTGCTTTTTAAAATTCCAATGATGATTAGATAGAGTCCAAGTCAATAACAAGTTTATCCTGATTGGACGAAACAAGGCAGCATCAGTCAATTACCTATGGTAAGTAGGAGCTCGGGAGTTATTGCATTGCGACCCCCATGGATATTCCCACATTCCCCTCAACTAGGGCTGAATCGTGCAGCTTAGTAGACGCTACTCCCATAAATTTAATGCTTTCATTCGCCCAAAGCGACTGACGACAGATACCCTTGTGTTGCGTGACGAACTGTCCACCGCCTGCCTAATTCAACGCGATCGATGTGACATGCCATCCCATCCTGCGTACAGTCTACGCAGCGCGGCAGGCTGGCACCTGGTAATGCCATCATGGCATTAGGGCCGAAGTCGAATGCGTTAATGCTAATGCGGGCATGCTGCCAGGGAGGGAGAAATGCGTGATCAACAAGACCGGTCCATGACGGTGATAAAGTCGCCTTAAATTCCTCGTGCCCGGGGCCACAATGATGGATCATATCCCTCCGCCTACTGATTATTGCCCCTGGTTTGCTTCTCCTGGACATTACAAGATGCCCCTCTCCGTGACGAGCCTGTCACTCTTGGCCCTCGTGGCAGCATCCCAATGCCTGGCGGCGACGGCGCCGAATGTCGTCTTCATCTTCACTGACGATCAAGATCTTCGTCATGGCTCTCTAGACTACATGCCTATCTTGCAGAAAGAACTTGTCGCGAAGGGCACCTCGTTCACAAATCACTATGCAACCCTTGCCCAGTGCTGCCCAAGCAGGTCGTCTCTGTTTCGGGGCCAGGCCGGTCATAATACGAACATCACCAATGTTCAAGCTCCCGGGTAAGATCGCCAAAGAAAGACATACAGAATTGCCATTGTCTTCATGACTGACTTGGCCCAGGGGCAACTACGACAAATGGGTCGCCTCCGGACAAGACAAGGACTATTTACCTCATTGGCTCGTGAACGCTGGATACAACGCGGAATGTGTGTCGTTCTCGCTCATCGAGAGATAGTCTAGATTATCAAGGACGCAAAGACTAATTATCTTTCCCCAGATCTTGGCAAGTTTCTGAACGGATACAACATCGTGAATTATGCTACTCAGCCTAAGGGATGGACTCACGTCGATGTAACGGTACGTACTGCGAGATACGCCCAAACGCCAATTTCCAGCGTTGTGATAATACTAACGTATAGCGATGCTAAGACTGACCCCTATACGTACGCTTACAACAATGTGGTTATGAGCGCCAACGGAGAAACACCCGTGTCATATCATGGCTATCACCAGACGGACGTGTTGCGGGCAAAGGCGTAGGTTGATCAATAACACGTGAAGGGGTCTGCAGGCTGACATTTGTCTCCCGCTCTATGATCACAGTCTTGATAGGATCAAGTATTTGAGTGGTCAATCTAAGCCGTTCTATTTGACGATCGCGCCGGTTACGCCTCACTTGCCAGCCGTGCCACTCAAGAGACATAGTCAATTGTTTCTTGACAAAAAGGCACCACGGCCTGCTAACTTCAATCCGGTCGACAAAATTCAGGCGAATGCTGTCTCCTGGGTTGCTGATGTCCCGCTTATGACTGCAAGCCAGATAGACGCGACCGACGAACTCTTTAGAAAGCGCATCCAGGGTCTGCAAGGGGTCGACGAGATCATAGAGGACGTTGTCGCGCTCCTAGGCGACCTAGGCGTCTTGGACAATACTTACATCGTCTATTCGTCCGATAACGGCTACCATCTCGGCAATCACCGGCTTCCACATGGTAAGACACTACCATTTGTCGAGGACACTAACCTACCGTTCATCGTCCGTGGACCCGGTGTCCCCGCGAACAAGACATCAGCGCTTCCTAGCGCACATCTCGACCTAGCGCCGACGTTCCTCGAAATCGCTGGCATAGCTAAGGAGAACTGGCCTACTTTCCTTGATGGTCGAAGCCTGCTCAGCAACTGGAAGAACCCCAACGCTGCTCAGGTAGGTTTCTGACAGTCGTCTTACCCCCTTTCGGGCACATTTCCTACTCATATGGAAGCTCCCGACAAGTGTCAGCTTTTTCAACAGAAGTAGTACTGACTGACTCCCGTTTTGCGAGTAGCCGGCCCAGTGCGGCGCAGCCGCCAAGGTCGACACGCCAGAGATCCTCAATGTAGAGTTCTGGGGCAACTCCGGTAGCGAAGCGCCCATTCAGGACCCGCGCAACACATACAAGTCATTGCGCATTGTGAGTGCCACAGGCAGCGATGGGGCGCCCGTGAGCTACCTGTATTCGCGCTGGTGCACCAACGAGACAGAGTTGTACGACACAGTGGCAGACCCATACGAAATTAACAACCTGTCAATCAATCCCGACGCGGCAACGGAGCGCCTGCTCTCGCGACTCAATGCCCTGCTGTTGGCGACCAAGTCGTGCGCCGACGTCACCTGTCGCAACCCCTGGCGCTTGCTGCAGCCGGAGCCCGAGAAGCGCGCCATCGTCGCTAACGGGACACTGACCATCTCGTGCCTGGGTGACGCACTGAAGCCTGAGTACGACGATTTCTTCGCCAGCATCCCCAACGTCGCCTTCCAGGAGTGCAAGGAGGTCCAGCTTATTGCCAATGAGCGGCCGTACTGGCCGGCTGACTTGGGTGGGGGGTTGGGTCTCGACTATCGCGACTCGCCCGACACATTCGTCACACACAACCCGAATCCAGCGGAAAAGGTACAGGGGAACGCGGTGCAGCAGGGAACTCAGGCTCAGAGGAACGTCACATTAGCGGAAATTGAGGAGAAGGCCAAAGTGTTGACCGCCGATCAGTTGGGCTAAGCTCCGGCTCATCATCCTCACTCGCGAGGCGGAAGATAGGAGGCAAAGGGGGCTCCTTTAGAGTTGTCATACGTCAACATCTCAGGTTGAAATATCTAAAGTGGTTTCGTTGACTTGAGGGACGAGATACATGCATGTACTAATGGCACTTAGTATACAAGGAGTCGGAGTAACTTTAGTCACCATCGTGTTCCAGCTAGCAGCCTTCCGGCACTCCCTGGAAATCAACGTTTATATGTCAGCTTTGTCGATACCCGTACATCATCTGTGATGTAGAAGTAGTCTTAAGATTTTGTAGACTGGTAAGAGTTAGGGATATTATACATTATTATTATGGCTGTGCTTATGGTGCTTCCAAATCGGCCCCGCGACAACATAAAATCAAGATCGGTTTTCCCATGTGCAGGTCATCAACTCTTTACCGTCAGGACTGCAAGTTAGACGAAGGCTCTTCATGGCCGCCACGACTCCCTAATGCGATTCGTTAATCGTCTGCTTACTCATTAGTGCACCATACTAACTTGGGAAATTTGCTGGCTAGTCGCACCGTAATTGACCTGGTCAGGTATTAGTTGTCAATCATCAGCTCTCGTTTCTTGTCTACGTTACATACATTAAGAAAGTCGTTCAAGAACTTGTTGTCGCCGGTAAACTGATCATTGCTACCGATCGTGTTTCCGTTTCCGTTGTTATTTCCGTTGTCGTTTCCATTGTTGTTTCCGTTATCGCTCCCAACCGCGGGATTATTCTCGTTCCCTACAGTCAACGGTCAGGCTGCCTATGGACCGTCACGAATATCTGCGCGAAGCTTACCATTTCCAATATCGTTGAGGGAGTTTTCGAGATCGGGTATTCCACTGTCTTGCTGCGCAAACGGGGCCGCTGCAACGATCGCGGCCAGGAATAGTGACGCGACAATAGCTGTAACCTGCATTCTCATGAATTTTGTGCGTATACTTCGCACGAGTTCATAATAGTGATTGCGATTTTAATGGGAATGGGCGCAGTAGCCGAGAGTGACAGTCTTTTAAGACAGCAGCGACCAAGCGGCCGGTTTTTATGCCCATTCAGCGAGGCGTTTATATGCCATTCCAAGCATCTTCGTAACCAGTCTATCAAGCGTTTCACTTCGGCCTGGATGAGCATCGTCATTTCGGGTACAGATACAATTGCAAGCAATCCTTGGCTCAGCAACAGGGAACTAGCCTTATTCATCTTACTGTTTCGTGCTGAAGGGCCCTGAATAAGTAGGCCAGCACTAGGTAGGAGTGGACCAGCCCGAAATAGGAAATTTCCGACTGGAAATACACACCTATCAGCATACCTGTATACTGTCTAGATTAGGTAAGTTAGACCTACCGATAAACTTTCGCATCTAGAATATCACAGCGTCAATAGTTTGGACTTTTATTTGATCGGAAGATTAATTAGCTTCAGCTGTCTATTTTCATTGGCTCCTATGTCCTGTGACCTAAGCAAATACTCAAGATCACAATCTGGCGTTGCAGATAGTTCAATCTCCATGCTACATTCATCCTCCGGTGGCCTTCCGTTTGCAAGTACCAATTGTTCTCATTCAGTAATTCCCGTCACAGAACCTAGCTAGATACTAGGGTCTCGACGTTCATCTATCGCTCATTTCCCACTATGCACAGTCGCATTAGGCTTGCTCGACGGACGACAAGCACCACTTCTTCGTCCGCTTATATACGATAGCATCTTCGTCGAAGCCTGACTAAAGAGTAGAGGAAGTGGTAAGAGCCTCCGCAGCTTATAATGAGAATCTTGATCACCCCTTAGGCCTGGACGAGATCGTGTGTAGCTGCTACGGGCCGTGACCAAGGCGTTTATTGAAGTAGGCCGCCCTCTACAGTTTACATGGAATTTGGTTATTTTCGCACAGAGATATACGTTCAACATGCACTCACAGTTAAACTACAAGCGCAGCTCCGGCGCTGACACGCTAACACATCGGGCTCTTCCTGAGCTTCCGATACTGGTAAATTACGTATCGCTTCGATCCCATCCTCCATTAATATAGAGCTCAGTTTGACCGCGTAGGAATACGGTATTGTCGCAGCAGTCTTCGAGGACATATCTGTGTCATTCTACTCTATGCCCCTGACCGTACCTTGTCCTAGCCAACCATAGAGCCTAGATTACAAATGCCGGGAGGCTGCATGGGTTGTTCACCGGGGGCACTGGTATTGTTATATGCTCGGATTATGTCAATTGAAAATTGTATTGTCGTTCGCTATCTCGTTCCAAACCCCATTGACCAGTTTGCAACTGGCCATCGCTCTATAATTGTATACAATACGCTGTAGAGTAACAGCGCGATTAGAAAGCTTCCATGCTTATCAAATGTGTATGTCCTTCGCAGGCTAAAAGATAGCAAGGGCCTATCTCGTCATATGATTGAGTTTTGCTGAGACAGTTGACGTTGGCGAGAGCCAAGGTTGCATCGATCCAGGCTTCAGAAACTTGGTCTAAGATGCCGACATCCTGTGACCGAAAGCCCAGTTGGGCATAAGAGCCTCGATCGCCTAGACAGCAGTCTCGTTCCTCAGATATAGATACTGATAGGAGGAGACTCTAGAAAACGTTTGGAGCAAGCCTCGACGACACCTTGCAATATCCTAAAGCCGGCATTTAAAAGAAGTCGTAGCGCTGAAAAACATCTAATCCTCTGTAAGTATCACGTTCTAAGCTTGCTTAGAAATGGGTAGAATGGAAATCGCGCCTTTGAGATCAGAGAGCAAGATAGAAAGGGAGAGATTCAACGTACAATTTAGTTAAAAATTGAGAAAGAATAATTTCAATGAAAAGCATGGTTTCCTAGCTTCTGGCAACTCAAAACCGAGTTCGCACGCGATCGAAGGGTAGCCGATCGGACATTGATGCCTATTGATACGACGATGGGACAGAATCGTCCAAGACAAGCCGGAAAATATATCTCAAGAGAAGGAATATCGTAATCCTGACAGGCAATAGAAACTTTAGCTTTTGTCTTTAGCCTCTGATTGAGCAGGCTGAATGAATCGGTAGGTCATCGCATATTAATAATATTAATCAGGTGGAATTTCACAAGTTCTGAGTTTCACAAGGCAAAGAAATTTGCAGAGTTGAACGTGCTTTCAGTAGATTGGATCGAATGGGTTTACTGACAATCGATATATCAAGTTTAGTGCACCAAAGTACAGAAGAAGTGCAATTACGGCTATTTCAACCGATTGTGGCATGCTGGCGACATTAATTGTTGACAGTAGGAATTGGAGTAGGCGAAATCTCGGCATATCCTTCAATGGAGAATATTTCTAGCTCTTCGGAGACGGAGCTGGTTGCGACGATTCTCCCGCCGTTGTCGACGTTGCTGTGCAAAAGATTGCCGGCGATTTCGACGATCCCCCCAGGGTTGTTGATGTTGCTGTGCAGGATTTCCCTGATGGTACGTTGCAATGATGATGCAGCAAAAGCATATGTAAAGGTCGAAAACATCCACGAGTCGACTAATGTCCAAGGGCCAGTGTAAGTACACCATAAGACAGAGGAGTAGAGCCCAAAATAAGAGATACCCATACATCTGGACCGAAGAGGTAGTTAATTGTGACGATGGATAAATGGACTATGGTCTCTAGGAGAGCTGTCGGTTCTGCAGCTTGTTTATGTTGTTTGAGCTAAAAACAAGTCATAGTCGGGTTGTAGTACGCCCGGCTGCCATATCACCTCCATTTTCTCTCGGCCCACTTGACTGTACTTTCCTTGACATGCGAATATGGTGTTTGAAGGCACGTTGATAAGACTTACATTGCACTTCCTAGGAATAGGATGACTTTTAATCTTTAGAAAAGGCAGGGAAAGAACTGTGCCACCTCGGGCACGATGGGAAACAGCAAATGGGGTTTAATTATATGGTAATGTATGCGAGCGCAGGCGCAAAAGGGAAGCGATCTTTATAGGTCAATGAGACTCATTTCAAGCTTCAATTTTGAGCTATACGGGCTCTAAAATGGCACGTAGGCTTCATGTACGGACGAGGCTAACCCCAGGCAGACGCCAAAAGTCTGTAGTTGGCATGGCAACATGTAACAAACGGTCACGTCGGGTTCTATTGTGTATAAGTGACTAGCCACCCAGTTTCATTTTCGTGAACACGGATGACCATTTCTATGGAGCTCTCTAAAGAATAGTCTTGGCTGTGCGTTTATTTTGCTTCAAATCACTACGGCCGTATATTTAGTGAAATGCTAGTTCGGTGAGGGAATGGCAAGGCAGCCTATATCGCTGGTTTCCGTTGTCCAGCCATCAGGCTAGGAGGACTCATAGGCAACCGCGAACGAGCCGGTCTCATAGGGTAAGAGCAGCCTTGTTCCTGCAATATTGTGGGTTATTGCGTATTTCCGTAGAAGCCCAACATTCAGAGTGGCACTTGTAATACCCCGAAAGTCCTTAACTGACACTGCTGCCCACTCCAGATTGAAAGGGCAAGGCAGGCACCGCTAAGGCTACATTCAGTTGAAACAAGAATCACCAATACTACTTGGCTTGTTTGTTACACAGTGCATTGCTATTTGCTACTGCAAGTCGGACAGGGCAACAAAGTGTATATTTACTCCGCTTCGCCCTGGGGTGTACAAAACCGCATGAGTCCTGAACCAACGATTTAAGGCAACTCCAGTAACACAAGCATCGACCACATTGTATTGCCAGCCACCTATAAGAGTATATCTGTTTGACTCCTCTCTGATCGTTTCTCTCGACTTCATCCCGCCATCTAACGACGCGTCTCACTGCTCCACCGTCGCATCACTAGAGCGAAGCTCCGACCTACCTACCTATCTGCCTACCATAGCCGATTCATTACCTTCAACTAGTCACAATGGGAGGCGGACACGACAGCACACCACTCGTCAACAACGGCAGCGGGGGAAAGGATAAAGCACCTCCCAGCTACGGAGCCGTGACGTCCCATGAAAAGCCCAATAACATCGGACAATCCTCCGCTCAAAGCACCACCACTTCCCACATTCAATACTATCATGACAGATGCAACAGAATCAAAGCTGGTGGTGGTTACGGTGGAAGCCGTAAGTACCCAACCTTTCCTATCGTCTACTTATAAGAAAACTCTCTCTTGCGAGCATTCCCCTCCGCCATCCAAGCCTGAGACAATTTTGCCTCTACCACAACAGACAGACAAGCATCTGACGTTCATATTCTATAGCCAACGTCCCACACAGCGATCCGATCCCCATCCCGAAGCCAAAGATGGACCTAGGAAAGTTGTTGGATCCACAATAAAGGTGCAAATGTGCATCCACGGGAGCAAACGGTGATCAGTGAACAGAGGAGAAGGGGGAGGCTACCTATGTATGAACAGCCACGAGATGAGCTATGGAGGTACTACCCTTGAGCTCGTAGAATCAATCCAACCACTCAGTCTGTTTCAAGGCTAACATCGGGTGAGAATGTGAACACACGTGACCGTGCCCCTTTTTGACCCCACCTACCCTGTACCATGGCAAGAAAGAATTTTGTCTCAGATTTGTCATCTCATGGAACAAGCGTCCGCAGGTAACCAGGAACAAGTCTGGGGGACTCGCATTAGAGCCGAGACACCGTACCTAGTGCTACGATATAAACGCACAATAAGAAAGACAGAGTACTTGCTGTCGGATAGCGAGAGGCTATTAGAGAGCGGCATGGTAATATCGCCTTTGCCTCGATGGTATGTATCCTATCCCATGGTACTAGAGCCCGTATACCCGAACATGAGTGATCCGATACATCAACCTCGCAACATCTCAACACCCTGTTCTGAATCTATGTATCACTGGACATCGGAAGAGCGTACCAGGGTAAGACAAAATGACCCCATGAAGAAATTCCCGTCAAACAAAGGCCATCATGTTCCATTTCGAACTACACAGTGAGTGTCCACAAGCGGTACGTTCCTTACACATAGTCACTCACCAGTTGAATAATGACAGACAGGAACAGACCATGAAGTGACCTCGTGAGCGGATCTAGAGGCACGAATACACCTCCAATGCCGCTCTATTACCGCTCTATCGCCGTAGAAAGAGCCTTGACTCTTTCTCTCAACATATAGTCCAGGCTCGTGTTAAGTCGCCAGAGGGTCTGAAATATGTTTACTCGTACAGTTCTCATCATTTAATAGACAATTAGTGTTACTCATGAACTGATAGTGCTGCATCAATTACTAATTATATGCTGAAAATGAATCCTGCCTAGGTACATACTGGAGTAGGTAGTTAGAGAACCGAAACTTGGCACCTCCGGTTAGCAGTACCTAGACTCTTGACTCTATCCCGAGAACCCGGGAAGATATTCGTGATAATGGCCAGGTGACCCTCTCTACACTTATGACATAGCAGGGCAGAGCGTGTTCAGAACACTCACTGATCAATGACTGCTCGTCCTGATTACTAAGGGTGACAATCGCCTCTACATAGACGAAGTGCATAAGCTAATGACAGCTGTATAGCTGAAGTAAGCCGCACTCATGTCTTGAGTGAACCGTGTATTAGGGGTCTCGAATCAATAAGAAGTTTCGTCACACCTCAAGTGCCGAGAGTGTCCTAACGGATACAAAGTAGACAAAGTCTGAATAATATTTTACGGCAATGATGAGCATTGAGAGCGCATATCCCTCATCAGATTAAATTTTTCTATTTGGGTGACTTGCGTCCCATAGTATATAATAGGTAGTATATCCAGCAATTGTCTCTATGTTCATTTCGCGCAGCCACATGCAGTCGTAAATTCGTAGCTCGTAACTCATAATTCCGTGACACTGTATCGCTTCAAATGCCACTAGGCACAACTTCGCTAGCGAAAAAAGCAAGACCTAGATGTCGGCTATCACCTGACAATTTCTAATCCCGAACACGCGTTCTTCACTTTATAGACTGTATGAAGACACATAATACTACGGAGAATTAGTTAGCCATACTTCCGAACTCGAGGCAAAAACTTCCTGTTCGAGGGTAAATGGCGCTTACCGTGATAACGGAGTCGTCCGCCTGCGGATCATCGTGATGCGGCACATACACATACAGAATCAACGCATGGTCATCCGCAAAACAAGCGATGACGCGACCGTCAAGGCGTCCGACGCTGAGTACTCTACTCCAATCCTTCCCGTCAACGCGCACGGTCGCCCACTTATTCGGACCCTCGTTCCTAAAGCGCGTGCTGGGATGGTCCTCAAGGGCGCAGTTCAGCTGGCTGGGGTCGAGCTGTGGGTTCTCGAGCCCGTTCCACCGCGACTCGACGTCGAGGGTGTCGGTGTCGAGGCGCAGTCGTAGGTCTCCGTGCATGTTGGCGCTGAGCTCGAGCTTCGGGTTCACGCTTGCGGCGGAGGTAGACGAGGAAGCAGCTCGTGACGCGACGGCGAGCTTGGTGAAGCGGTCCGAGATGGCCTTGAGCTGCAGCAGCGGCGGGAGTTGGATGTGGACGTCGGGCTCGCGCACCTTGGGCTGCATGATGGTCTCGACGGTCTCGGGGTGGAGCACGCGTACGGGAATGTCCTGCGTAATGACCTTCTCGCGCTCGCGCTGCAGGTGCGTCTCTAGAGGCTCGGCAGCGAATATGCCGTCGTCATCGTATGGATCGTCTCCCGGGGCGCGGTTCGCGGGGTTCAGGTTGAAACGCGCGACGCCTTGAGGGGGGTTTGCGGGCGCCGTGGAGGTTGTGATGGTCATGGAGAGAATGGGTATGCCGTCCTTCTTGGTCAGACGGAGGGACGCGGATACTGCATTGGTGGCGGACTTGAGGGCGCGCTGAAGTGGTATCAGCGGAAGTTCGAGGTTGATGGTATTGTTTGGTTCGGCAGATTGAATAGTCCAATTGTCAAGGATGAAGTCGATAGACAAAGAACTGAATAGCGAGGACCATTCCTTAAGTCAGCATGATATTCATACAGTATATGTATGAAATAAATAATTCCTCAGAGAGTACTAACGCCCAGACTTGGGACCCGGTGTCCGGGATCACGGTGAAGCGGACCGTCTCATCGTCGAGCCGTACCCAAGCAATTTTCTCGAGCGACGACAGAGCTGCCACCAGTTCTGTTGGAATCTCACGTTAGCCCGTCCCTGCATATCACATATGCTTTTCGGCGATGTCGATATGTGTGGGATCTTACTTGAAAAAGTGCGAATATTTCGGAGGTTCGCCTTGAACCGCATAATTGGTGTTTTGCTCTCTCTGCTTGTGTTCTTGCGTGTTTATGCGCTGAATCAGGGAAGCGAGGGCAGACGTGTGTAGTTACACGAGACGCGGTGGAAGCGCGTTTACCAAGACCCTCAATCAATTATCACGGACACATTATAGGTAAGTACATACTAAGGCAGTCCCAGCTGGGGCAGTAGCGGATCAGTACTTTAGCGTCACGACTCTACAATGTTGTTGCTGCACACGACTCAGTGTCAATGATCTTAGCTCTAAAAATAGCGCGGGGGTTGCATTAGACATTTGCTTAAGCTAAAGCTCGTGATCCACGGGTCCCTAGATACACTATTTAGCGTTGTAGACACACCGTACCACCCCTGCTTAGTGCCCAACTAATGGGGTACTTAGGTACGCATAGGCAGATCATCTCTACCCCGCCATCCGTCATCAACTCCGAATATCATCACAACCCCGCTATCCAGATCCTATATAAGGTGAGAGAAAAAGGGACGTATTACAATCAAATGCAGCGTAAACGTGGGAAATAGGGCTTAGGACAATGACTATGTACCCCATGAAAAGAAGAGGGAGATGGTGGAAAGAGCCGTAATCAGTTCCTGGGCGCCCTGGTCTTCCAGAAAGCCTCGCAGGTATTCTAAACCTTCAACAAATGAGCTTAAATAGCTTTCCAACGCACAACGCCGGGTCCGTTTGTTGCCATTCCTCGGCCACGAGGCAAAAGATTCCCATATCTAAAGACGTTATCGCATCTTATTCCAACCAAGTTTTGCCGAGTTCGCGCTTGTGTAGAGAGGGATACCGTCACTGATCTAGTTTCGTAATATCCATCACATTTATTTGCAGGAGGCGATCCCTTCTTTCGTGTGACAGTATTTGTGGAATTGGTGCCTTCTAGAAGCTTGAAACACGGTTCATCGGCGGAGCAGGAGTAGGACTCCTTGGCATCATCACCTCGGTCCGACATGGGCCTATGTATTGACGATGAGGTAGCGTAGGGGGACGGGCACTTATTGTGGCGGCGAAAGCGTTATGACTCTCATTGCGTGGGGATTCCGGTCCTGAGATGCTCAATCGTCGAAAAGTAGTCTGCATAAGCATGGACTTGATGCCCGTTCTCCTCTCGATGTTGCCGTGACTATTGCGAACACGTCCGCTGTTCGCTGTCCTACCCGGCTCGATGCTGGGCGTGGTCATTTGCCTCATTCTCTTCTCTTCGGCCGCTGCTGTGGCTGCGCAGGTGCTGCATTTGCCGACCGTCTGCACGAGGCTGCGCTCGGCACGCGGCAGCGAGGGTCGGTGAGGATGGCCCCAGCGTCTGGAGAGACGACGACGCGGTCGCCGGCGCCCCTGATGGGGCGTAGGTGGTGGGGGCGGCGAGGGCGGCATCGGCTCCCACATGGAAAAGGGAGGAAGAAACCGAAACGCTGGCAGGCTGACCGGGTGTCCGCAGGGGTGCCTTGCGGTGGTGCGACAGATGGGACAGGTCGGGGCAGATTGCGGTTCGCGCTCGACGGACTCCTCAAGCCATGTTTGGATGCATTGCGTGCCGAATTTGTGACCGCAGTGCAGATGCACCCACGACTCCATGACACCCTCGGGGTTCCTGAGACCAACGGGGTCGTGACATATGGGGCATTCTTCGAGGGGAAGCTCCTGTAGTGCTGCTTTCTCGTCTTGTGGCTTGTCGGGCCCATCTGTGGCCGGCTCTGTTGCTGCGGTGTTGGGCTTGGGTTTCTTTGGCAGCAGCTTCTTGAGGAAGCCGATCTTCACCTTGGGGAGCCGTATTATAGGCATGGCTAGAGCTGTGGGTTTGGTGAGATGCGAATGGAGATGAATGGAGATGAATGGCCGAGAGCCGAGTGGTGTACTGTTGACCAGATGCGTGAAGCTCTGTTTGTATCCAGACCAGTTCCGATTGCAAAACAAAGCCGTACTACGTTGGTGTCGCGTCAAGGATGAACCTTGACCTCTAAAGAACCAGAACAACAACAGTGACAACCGCTCACGCGAGGTGAGGAAACACAATTGGTTAGTAGTGAGTGAGTTCCTCGGTATCTCAGTCTGATTGCACAGGGGTAAAATAAAAAGTGTGCCCGGGAGCGTAAGTGACTTTAGAGTTTACTCGGAAAGGAGGAGAAGGGCAGATTGTTGGGTGACGCGAGAGCTGAGCTCAGCTTCGCTTCACAGGATGGAGGGTGGCGAACCAGCTTGGGCTCCTCCCAGAGTCAGATCGAGAAGAGAAGTGGAATAAGCCTAACAGATGGCGGACAACGTCGGCGGGGAAAGATGAATGGATGGGCGTCAGAGACAGTGCAGTGATTGATAGTGGTGATGGCGATGAGAATAATGATGACGATGGCGACGGCGACTAAATGGACTACTCGAGCTTGTCGAGCCGAAGCAGAATCATAAAGACGTAGCTGGAGAGCTGGAGAGCTGGAGACGCGGAGACCTAGACTGTTGGGAGCGGCTACTGACTCGGGTCGCTCGATTTAGGCTTCAGGACGCTGCATTTCTCGCAATCTGGTTGCATGGAAGCCCTGTGGCCTTCAGAGCCCTTTTCTTTTACTTTGGTTTTTATGGCTGAGCAGGTGGGTTCAGGGCCGTGTTAGCTGTGGCATTTGGCCGTTTGCCATGGGCGACCGCAAATAGAGTGTAAGACGGAGCCGTGTGGCTTTGAAACCTGTCTGGTATGAAACCTAATACCTAATACCTCGCTGTCGGGAGCAGAAAGGCAGATTCTGAATAACTCTAAATGGGGACGCAATGGAGGGGCCACGGGAGAGAGAGGGTGGAGGAGGGGTCACAGAGTGGTCAGCTCGGAAGTAAGTAAGTACCCTGTTGATAAGGGGTGCGCGTTGTTTACAATGTAGGCAGAAATGCACTCTAGTCGATGTGCACTTCAGGGGCGAATGGCTGGGAAACAGAGGCATCTGATTGATTTACATTGGTCACTGGGCTGTGGGCTGCGGGTTGCTGGTCAACTGCCCATCCTCCATACTTGATAGCTCAAGCGGGGGGGCCATCATGTGGTGTATGTACAGTAGGTAGGTAGATACTGGTTGGTGTAGGTGGTGGTGTAGGTAGTGGTTGTGGTGGCAGCATTTTGGCCCTAGCTTATCCCATTGCTCTCCCTTCCTATCCCATCCTATCCCATCGAAGCGTTTGCCGGATTCGTCCACGCTCGCACGTAGGTCTGCAAAGATAAGGCTGGAATGTGCCTGCAGCCCACGTGCACGGGCTGGGCGTTGGTGTGATCGGGGACCCTGCGGATTAGCTCGCATACCGCTCATATATTGATAGTCGAGTGGACAATCAGAATGGTACCCATTGCGGCATGTGTCATGTACAGTATATACCCTACCTAGGTTATATAATATAATCTGTATGTACATATAATGCAGATTGCTACTGGGTTTGGATTGTTCATTGTTCTCCGAAGCTAAGGCGCACTTGAATCTCACGCTTGGCATGCTTTAGGTATAGACCCGCTCATCCGTCAGATAAGGGACCCCATCCTGAGTTTCGAGCCTTGGCGCACTGCGGTAAGGCGTATATATCAGTGCGCTCTGTGAGGAAAAGGTCACCGTCAAGACAATCGCCCCTTACAACACTGGAATAATTGAGCAGCACATACACCGCAACAAACATATGGGGTTGGAGGTGATGAAATGCAAAAGTACAGCTCTAGCGCCACTTGACAGTAAAGCAGTATTTCAGCAGAACGGACTTAATACCAGGCTAAGTTTGTTTAGACATCCGGCTGGCAGTTCCCGTAAGTGGGCGGGTTCCATTTGGCAAGGTGAAAATGGCGATTTGTAGCAATGTAGAAACGAAAATATACAAATCAGTTTGATGTTTGCGAGCCCACAAAGCCGTATTGTAGCATGGAGAGACTGACGACTCGAGGCATGGCCAGATGCCAAATCCTTGCTACATTACGATGCGCTACCAGACGAATGGCTAACAGGCGAAGAAAGCGGAAACAAGATGAATATAGCGTATCAAAACAAGAACCGTAAATGGAAATATATAGCGCGAATGACTGACTCCTCGCTCGCTCTAATCATCGTCTGTTCCGGTTGTTCCTATCGTCGTCATCGTCGCTATCATCTCGAAATCCCTCTTCTAGGCTTCGCAAACTCGGTCAGTCGAAAAAACGCCCAAGGCTTGTCTCGCCTACCCAATTCTAAGCCCAGCACATGGAAACGGACGTGCTTACTCTCTACTCAGCCTCCTGTTGCTATCGGCGTGTTGGTGACTCGTGTCCAGCGAAAGCGCATGCCTACGGTCTTCGTTGACTTCGTTGAGTTCCTCGCCCTCTTCCGAGCTGAAGCCCACGTCCGACTCGTCGTCGCCGACGTTCACGCGGTCTCTGCCCCGCAGTCTCCAGCGCGACGACGACGCTATCCATCGCGCTACCGCATTTTGCATCCGTATGCGTAATGAGGTCGTTTGTGTGGAGATGGAGTCGAGGGGCAGGTATTGGCTATATCGGTTTCGATAGTATCGCCATAAGGGCACGACTAGGTATGTTAAGACCAGGAAGAGAACCAGCGACACGACGGCGGGGATGAATAATGTCTGCGCGATTTAGCGGATGCCGTGTTAAGGGACGTATCAAGGGACTTAAAGAGAGGGATGTAGAGAGAGAGGAGCGCTACCTTGATAACGGAGAGCGTGCTGCCCATCGTAATGGCAGGGAGCTAGGATGTATATACAGAGCAGGCGATAACAGCAAGCTCAGTACCCGGAAAGGCAGAGAAGGATAGTGACGGGTTTGCACCCCGACAGCTGGAAACACGGGACGCGAGGCGTAAGACGGAGGCGCAATGTTCGATGGATGACGACGACACCAAGACAGCGACACAGTGTGCGTGATAGGAGCGGCGCTGCAGAGTTCTCAAGAAATTATACGGGATAACCTTATCCATACAACCTCATGGCAAACAACATGTAAGGGAGCGATGTTCAATGTTCAGTGTCGCAATGACCAGACGATTAGAAGTATCTGTTAGAGTTTATAATTAAGTGGTTGCAGATGCTCACTGGCAGCCAGCCTACTGTACGTGTAGGGACTACATGTATGTACCTAGGTAGTACCGACCAAGCCAGTTTAGGCCAAGCTGGAATAGGCTGCAGAGCTAAGGCCTGGGGCTAAGAAGCAGTACCTGAGTATTACCTAAGCATAAAAGAAATAGCCGAGCTACGCGTACTTATCAGAGGTAATTATATCAGGCTCTATATGAAGAGACTGTTTTTGAAGTATGGAGTGTAATATGAACTATACACCTAGTTGGTGATTAACAAAAACAGAAACCAAAGCGATATATTTTGTTTCTTATGTACCACATTTGGGTATAGCACGGATGCCCCTACTTCATTACTTGAAGCAAACAGCCCCTTGGTAGGGCTCATGCTGGTCTTGAGGTCCAGATAGCCATGATGCAAGGGAGAGATCTAACCAAACAATAAAAAACAAATAAACAATGGTTGACATAATAGAGCATCTGTATTCTATAAAGTTATTAGTCTCCAATAGTTCTGGAAACCTCGTTCCCATCGCCTCACTATCACTATTACTATCACCATCGCTATTACTACCACCATAAAGGAGCAACGATTATCTATTTCCATAGTACTGTTAAACTCAAATAATTTCTTTTTTGCGTTCAAAAGCCTGACATCAAATGGACTCAACCGCCCTGGAGATCAAGAAGCACTATGATGCTGGCGGCCCGTTGTTCACGAGAGATGCCATACGAAGGATTAGCAAGCACCTTGGTGCTATCCAGGGGATACCGCCGCATACAAGCCTCGACATAAACCTGACGGGTATCAATGGTTATGCGTATCAAATAACTATCGGCGGCGACCATTTCCTTCGTCCCACCGGGGAGGACTTGAAATGGTATGCTACTTAAGATCTCTCCTTCACTGATTCGAATATCTGTGCTAAACCAAGCGATAGGGTCGTCTTTTACCGCTCGATTCAGTCACTCACAGTTCATACAGACAGGAAGTTTCGCTGTCCTGAAAGTGCATGGCTTTCCTTAGGAATCGAAGCCTGCGCGAGGGTACTTGAACCGCCACCCGATGAACAGAATCGGCTACTCAAAGGCTACAAGCATATAGAGCGGGAGTGGGAGGCGAGTAGGGCTTACGGGAAGCTCCAGAAAGCGTTTTCTACCATAAAGACTCGTGTTGTCTTGGACAAGCTCATTGCCGTTGCATTAGGGCCCCTTGCTTTTGGGGAGCAGCAGTGGGATCCATCGATCATCCAGCATGCCCAATGGCAGCAATCGACGAGCCAGCATTCTCAGTGGCCGCAATTGACAACCCAGTATGCTCACTCGAAGCAATCGATCATCCAGCATGCTCTCGTCTCTGCCATTCGTTCAAACTTGCTTCAACGGGGGATAATGTCGGCGTCATCCAAGCTTTATGTTCAGGACCGCTCGTATACTCAAGTGGACCGAAGTGTTCTAAGCTCGACCGGATTCAAGGTTGTTAGCGACCCAGACGCATTCCTCATGCTAGACGATTCGAGCGTCCTTGTGTCGATTGACCCATGCATTCCGGTGAAACAAATCGTGGCAGACATTTGTCGTCCAGCTATCATCATATGGAACAAAGCGCGTAACGATGAAGATTCACTGGGCTTTTATTGGTAAGCAAGAGAGACAACACCATCAACTCGCCAGTTATCTAACCATTCTTGAATAGTACCGATCCAACTTCCCCAAGGGTGGACAAGATGCTCAAGAAAGAGTATAAGGAGTTTGAGTTTCCCGTCCACGAGAGCTATCCGGATTTGGTTATGTATGTCAGGAAAACTGCCATACGTAAGTAATATGGTGCGACGATAATGACGATAGCAGTATAGCTTAAGAAGGAAGGACGACATATACTACCTAATGGTCCTAAAATGAACCTGATATGTTGGGTTAACTAGAAAGCGGGTCCTGTCAATTTTATTGCGTTGGATTCTGACGAATAGAGTTATCACGAAGTCTAATGAGAGACCTGGCTCCAGTTAGGTGTTGGTTATTCTCTTTGTGGCTTCAGTATGAGGTAGTCAATCATTTTCTCAAGTTCAGAGGCAGACCGTCGTATTTTTTTTTTCTTGGCATAGCACGACTGGCCAAGGGCTATAGTCCCTTCCTGAATCAGCGTAAATAAAATGACTAAATCAAGTCTCATAGAACGGTAAAGGTGCTCGTAAAGTAGTAAGAAAAGACTTTTGATAAAGCATTTGGAAAATTTTAGTTAAAGAGTTGATGGAACTGAAGTTGGTAGACCAATAATAGCTCACAGTAAGTGCCTGGGTGGGCGGGTTACCGAAGCCCCCGCGTAATCTCACCAGTTATTTATTATCATTTTCGAACACGGACGATTAGCTCTTGGCTACATCATCTTGAAGCTGTTCACAATGAGATTCGCGAAGTTGAATGAATATTACTGCCGAATGCTTGGTGCGCTACCTTCAAATCTTTGCGGTGTTGACTTGTTGACCGTATTTGCGGCCAATCAATCTCAAATCTCGGAAGTCGGATTAATGTTGAACCGCTGCCGTCGCTCTCGTATCCATGGATCCTGATGATGCTCATTGCTGGCGACCGGTCGAATTGTCGTGCACTTTGTCACCCTTAACCCTTGCGTCCAGTTTCTACCAACACTGTTCATAGCTCCAAAGACTCAAGGTGACCCATTGTCGCCATCTGTCTTGGCCGCATCAACAGTTATGAGCATTTTCATATGATTAGCGAGAAGGACACTAGGCGAATTTCATTTAGACGATGATTCGTTGGGTGCCTTCTCGTCAATGCCTTGGATGATCGACCCCCATCCCCCAATGCTACATACACATAGGAGGTATCAGCAGCTAAGGGGTTATTGATGTTCCATTGACGGTTTCAGGCTCGTTCACCATGGGCGCTACCCATGTCGCATCAGCAGATAGACTAGTGTAAATAAGTTACGGGCAACGTATGATGGGTGCCGACACTGGATATTGTGCGATTCAACCACGATAATTATTGTGTATTCTCTGTAAAGGAATATTTGGAATGAGTTACGGCAAGGGCATGATGTCAACTAATATATCCCAGGTACATGTAGGCACGCGCCCGGGTACCTAAGCCAGGTAACAAATTGTCGTGTAAGTGGTGTGTACAAATCTGGGTAGCCCCTGGATCGTACATGTATACTACTGCATGGGGCTAAAATGTGCCTGGGTTGATGCTGGAAACACCGCTGGAGGAATATGTTGGTAAGGTGCCTGTTACCTATTTTAAGTCCAAACTTGAATAAAAGAAAGAAAGAACTCAGGCTTGAAAGCGATTTAATGCGGTCCCCATGCACTCAGACCTTCCGTGGAGACAACTTACACTGGCAGATGCCAATTGGCACTTGCTCTGTACAAAATAGGTAGGCGAACTAGTGCCTCGTTCCTCATTGGCTGTGCCGGTGAGCGCTGCATCACTAAATACCCACTGCTAGCGACTTCAGCAGTGGCCAATACCAGCGCGAGAAACCAACGACGCTGCTGGGTGGGCGGCGAACAACCAACCAACCACACCAAATTAGGTAGCACATTACATGCATATCCCTAGAGGTGCCTCCAAACCCCATTTGCTGCAGCCCCTTCTCGATTGACCTTATCGTTACATGGCATCTTGGACTTCCTTTGAGCAGTTCCTGTGCAGCAGCACAACCCATTCTAATTGCACCCATACTCAGGATATTGTCTAATTAGACTAGGCCCTCCTTTTTTTCCTGCCTTTCATGCCGCCAACCTAGATGCTCTCAACGACGACGTCAGCGCCGCGAGCCTCTTCCTCGATATAGCCTCCTCATTTCGTCCGTCTTTTAGTATCGCCCGCTGCTCTGATACATAGTTTCATTGCCCCTCTCTTCCCCTGCCTCTAGTCTACATGTACAAGTACGTCCTCTTTCGTTATCGTGTAATAGTAGCGGTACATCAAATCTCGCGCTCTACATAGGTGCCTTTCGGTAACAGTCTGTCGAGGCGATTCATGCAGCAACCCACCGTCGAATCTGATTGTCGCTTCATCGTCCGACTTCATGCTGATCCCTAGTCGGTGTATGCAGATCTTCGTTGCATCTCTCCTTTCGAAATCGAACACACCAGTGCAGCCATTCCTGAACCGTTGCTCCTTGCGGACGGGAACATGATGTTATCCGGCTTGCGACCGCAGCCTCCAGTACATTGACGACGACGATCCGACTCGTATTCCCTCCCGGGGACGCCGACTCGCATTCAGTGCGTGCCGCCCGCATAAAGTCGCTGTTTGAAGGGCATTGGGACATCGGCGTTCTAGCGTCCTGAGGTACGGCGCAGATATGTCTGCCGACAAATCCAGGCAATCTTCAGGCGGCAAAGGATTCTTCTCCCGAAGCAAACACAAGAGCGATAAGCGGCATACGGGTGGTGAGGAGGGTCGGTTTCTTGCCCCGGATTACGAGCCCTCCTTGCGATCCTCTCGACACGTGCGAGAGTCGTCTGTTGCATCGCTCGATCGCCCTGATACCCCTGATGCCGGCGTGAACAATTCGGCCGGAGTCATAACTGCTATTCCCTATAGTAACGCGTACAACGAGCGAACTCCAGTACCCGTTGATTACCTTCCTCGGTCCGATCAGATGCCTGTTCGGCGCGAGCCGCTGCCTCACCAGCTGAACAAAGGAACTACCGACTACCATCAGTATCCTTCCGTTGATGCCAACGGCTTCGCAACCTCAGCCGGCTCCCATCTCTCCGGTCCACGCCCGCCTCCGGGTTCTTCGAACATTACTATGGCCTCAACTGGTCGCCAAACGCAATTTCAGCAATGGGGACCACAGTCTCAAGCTCCTAAGGGTAGCGCAGGCAGCTCGGCTGCTTTCAATGAGAGATGGGACTCTCTACCGGGCTGGGGCCAGCCCGGCTTCGGAAGGACTTCACGGCAAAGTGACCAGTCCAGCATCTTCTCAGGTAACGGCCAAACTTTAAACTCCACCGCCAACCCACGCTCATCCAGAATAGCCCTCCCTAGCGCGACCTCTCAGAGTTCCATAACGTCGAGCAGAGATTCGCACCGATTGACCAAACTTCCTGCCTCTCCGGCGCAGCCCAATGGCTCGGACGGCTTCTCCCTTACCCGACCTGACGATGACCGAGTTACTGAACACATGTTTTACGAGCTGATGCAAAAGCGCGGATGGCACAACTTACCCGAGCAGGCGCGACGGCAAATGCAGGCATACCCGTCGTCCAAAAAATGGACTCTCATCTATCAAGATCGTTTAACAGAGTGGCAGGGAGAACAAAAACGCCGGCAGACTGCCCGGGCTGGTCAATACTCGAATGTCGACATTACTGTACATTCTGACGAGGAGGGTTCCCCTGAATGGTACGTTCGCAAAGTAATGGAGAATAGCTTGGACTCCAAGGGCCTTGGTAGTCTTGAGGTCAATCTGAGGACACAGCAGATCGGTTGGGTGAGGCGCTTCATCGAATGTCAGGGGCAGGTGGCTCTCACCAATGTTCTACTTAAGATAAATCGCAAGACTGCGGTGGGGCCGGCCGCTCCTACAGACTCCAAATCCAGCGACAAGAACCTAGACAAGGAGTATGATATCATAAAGTGTCTGAAGGCGTTACTGAACAATAAGTATGGCGCTGACGATGCGCTGGCCCACCAACAAGTTGTCGTGGCTCTTGCGACGTCTCTCATTTCGCCGAGGCTCACGACTCGGAAACTCGTCAGCGATGTTCTGACTTTCCTTTGCCACTGGGAGGACGGAAATGGTCATCTTAAGGTCATCCAGGCTATGGACTATGTCAAAACACAACAAAATGAGAATGGAAGATTTGATGCGTGGATGCGGTTGGTGGAAGTTACTGTCGATGGCCGTGGAAAGATGGGCAGCCTTGTCGGCGCCAGCGACGAGGTCCGAACCGGTGGTATTGGCATGGAAAACCTTCTAATGGAATACGCCGTGGCAACTCTCATCCTAGTGAACATGATCATCGACGCCCCAGAAGGGGACCTCCAGCTTCGTATGCATATCAGAGCCCAATTTGGTGCCTGCGGCATCAAAAGGATCCTCACCAAAATGGAAGGGTTTCAATACGACCTGATAGACAAGCAAATCGACCGGTTTCGCACTAATGAAGCCATCGATTATGAGGATATGCTTGAGCGGGAGAATAGTAGCATGAAGGATAGTATTGAAGGGGAGGTAAAGGATCTGAATGATCCTGCTCAGATTGTGGATGCCATCCAGCAACGCTTACAAGGAACTAAAACTCAGGACTATTTTGTTTCTGCCCTTCAGCATCTTCTTCTCATTCGTGAGAATGATGGAGAAGAGCGGTTGCGAATGTTCCAGCTTGTAGACGCGATGCTTAGTTACGTTGCTATGGATAGGCGTCTACCGAACTTGGATCTCAAGCAAAGTCTTAATTTCACGGTACAGAATCTTTTGGACAAACTCCATACAGATTCCGAAGCCAGACAGGCGCAAGATGAGGCCCTAGAGGCGCGTCAAATTGCCGAGGCTGCCATGGCCGAGCGAGATGAGATGAAAGCTAAAGTTGAGCTTGGTGCGGACGGATTGGTGGCCAAGCTACAGAGGCAGCTAGACGAACAGTCCCGCTTTATAGAGGCCCAAAAGCGACAGGCAGACGGTCTCAAAGCTGAGATTGAGAATATGCAGGCTGTTCGTACCAAGGAAGCTCAACGTTATGAATTAGAGACCCGTGAACTCTATTTGATGCTGAGGGACGCACAAGATGTTGCCGCATCACAGGCTGCAAAGGGCGCCATTGGCAACAAAGCAACCGATGAGGATCCTGCTCGTATGCAAGGCATCCTTGATCGCGAAAGACTCATGGATCGACTTGCTATGCAACTGGAACGGCAAAAAACCCAGTACAAGCTCGAGGGCCGAGTCTGGGGTGAGGCTATAGGTCCTTCGGACCGGCTACGGGCCCTTCGCGAAGAGATGGAAGGTTATGACCAAGACTACCCCGATGCCCCTGAAGGAGCTGGGCTTCCGCCTCCGAGCATATCTAGTGGCATGCTTGGTTCTGTGAGGCGGAATACCAAGATCCCAAGGAAACCTGTTGGCAGTCAGGGTGGACCGCTTACTGACGGCGAACGCCTTGATGAGGACGGCGAAGAGGAAACCATTTACGAGAAACCCAGAGTGGTTGAGATCCGAAGACCTGTCATGGACCCTAAGCAAGCAAGCAACCTCATGAATGAAATCCGAGCGAAGGGTAAGATAGACGGTGGTAGCGATTCTGAAGACGTGGATGGTACCACTACTGGCCCCTCACATCCAAGCCTTGAGTCCCAATCCCCTATTACCCCAAGTGACAACGATACACCGAAGATTCAGATCAATGATGCTGCTCCTCCTGCTCCTCCTCCACCACCTCCTCCTCCGCCTATGCCAGGACATCTGCCAGGGAGCGCGCCGCCTCCGCCGCCCCCACCCCCTTTTCCCGGCCAAATTCCAGGTGCTGCCCCACCTCCCCCTCCACCTCCGCCGCCTCCCATGCCCGGTGCTTTGGGGGGAGTACCGCCGCCGCCACCTCCACCGCCAATGCCAGGCGCCATTGGAGGAATGCCTCCACCGCCGCCGCCGCCGCTTCCGGGCGCTATATCTGGACATTTCTTGTCAGCTCAAAATGATTTTGCACCGGCACTTCAAGGCATCGGTCTTCCCGTAGTTAGGCCCAAGAAGAAGCTCAAGGCACTCCATTGGGAGAAAGTCGATGCTCCAGAGACAAGTCATTGGGCAGCTCACACCCCCTCCGCGGAAGCTAGAGAAGAGAAGTATATCGAACTTAGTAAAAAGGGCATCTTGGATGAAGTAGAGAAGCTGTTCATGGCTAAGGAGATCAAAAAGCTTGGTGGTGGAACCTCTAAGAAGGACGACAAGAAGCAGATCATTTCTGCTGATCTCCGAAAAGCTTATGGTAAGTTACATCATCGATACTCTCAAGTGGCTTGAAATTAACAGGAATACAGAAATCGCGTTCGCCAAGTTTTCGCAATATTCTGTGGAGAAGATAGTGCAGATGATCATACACTGCGACAAAGATATACTTGATCACAGCGTGGTCATGGATTTCCTACAGAAAGACGACCTTTGCAACATTCCTGACAACACCGTAAAACTCATGGCGCCGTACAGCAAGGACTGGACTGGTCCACAGGCTAATAAGGAAACCCGAGAACAGGATCCTGCCGAGCTTACTAGGGAGGATCAAATCTATCTTTACACCGCCTTCGAGTTGCACCATTATTGGAAGAGCAGAATGCGGGCTTTGGCTCTCACGAGAAGCTATGAGTCTGATTATGACGAGATTGCGGAGAAGATGCATCAGGTCGTATCAGTGTCCGAGTCTTTGCGTGACTCAGTATCACTAATGAATGTGCTTGGTCTCATTCTCGATATCGGAAACTACATGAACGATGCCAATAAGCAGGCTCGCGGCTTCAAACTCAGCTCTCTTGCTCGATTAGGCATGGTTAAGGATGACAAGAATGAATCCACACTTGCTGATCTCGTTGAGCGCATCGTTCGCAACCAGTACCCTGAATGGGAAGGATTCGCTGTTGATATCCAAGACGTTATAACGGCACAAAAGATAAACATTGAACAATTGCAAACTGACGCGAAGAAGTATATTCTCAACATTCGAAATATTCAGATGTCACTGGATAGTGGCAACCTTAGTGATCCTAAGACGTTCCATCCGCAGGACCGTGTCGCTCAGATCGTCCAGCGCTGCATGAAGGATGCCCGCCGCAAGGCTGAACAAATGGAATTATACCTAGAAGAAATGATGCGGACTTATAAAGATATTATGGTGTTCTACGGCGAAGACCCGGCTGACGATAGTGCCCGCCGCGACTTTTTCGCTAAACTAGCGCTATTCTTACAGGAATGGAAGAGAAGCCGGGAAAAGAACATTCAATACGAGGAGACACGGCGTAGGAATGAGGCAAGCATGAAACGCAAACACCCACAACTTAAGCTATCGGGAAGTGCCGAAGGCGCGCCCCCTTCACCAGCATCGGCTGGTGCCATGGATTCTCTGCTTGAGAAGCTGCGAGCCGCAGCGCCTCAAGCTAGAGATCAACGTGAGCGAAGAAAAAGACTTCGGCTCAAGGAAAGACACCAAGTACGCATCGCGTCGGGTCAGAAGATACCGGATCCCAACGAGATACCAGAGGCCGAAGCCGGGCCCCGTCAAGATGATGCGGCCGGCGCCATTGATTCCGAGGGCAACCCACTCTCTCCTAATCTTTTATCACCAGGAGCTGCACCTTCTGAAGGCAGCGAAGATGGCGTAGCCCAGAGAGCTGCCATGTTGCTACAGGACATGAGAAGCGGTGACGGCAATGATGACGGAGACGGAGAACAAAAGGAAAGCCTCAGGAGGTCGGCAGCAGAGGAGAGAAGAGCCAGGCGGCGGAGATTAAAGGGTGCGTCAGCCGCTAGCTCAAGCACAGGGGATGGGGATGGTAGTGCCAAAACCTCAGGCACCGGCGACATTCCAGCAACTGTACCGGAAGAATAAGGTGGATGTTGGCATAGAGTCCGGGCCACAATGCATGTCCTTGGGACGACACGGCATTGACACCCTTGGTATCTCCAAGTATATATATGATATAATGTCTAGAACACCATTGATCCACAGCAAGCGAATTGGACGCTAGGAAGGGTAGAAATGGCTATTAGCATGGGTCGGTTGAATGTTAGGGTTAGCATTGAAGTCAAAGAATAAAGTGTTTGATACTTAAAGTTTCTTTTCAATTTTCTATTTCTTCCTGTAAGTGTGAGCTATATGAAGACAGTTGAGTAAGTCCAAGGTATTATCAGCATATATGCGTAATGTTCTGGGTTCACCTTATTCGGAGAGTTGCTGGCAATCGGGTTCGCCTAAATGGTCGGTTTACAGAACCACAGCGACAACCGTCTGAAGCAACGAACATATCTAGGAGACATGTGCATGATAAACCATATCTTACTCGTTCAGCACTTATAAAACTCTTGGCGGGCACAGTTGAGCATCATTGTTCCAGCGTCAAGGAAAGCCTCTTTATCGACTGTCCTTGGATACCTGTTGGCGCCGTGCTAGCCGCGTCAATGCCCACAATCGGAAAGGGTCCCGCCACAGGTAACCTAAGACGGACTAGATGAGGAGCTCTATAATATATACTAACCCCCGGCTCGGGAACTAGGATCGTCGCTGGATGTATATGCGAGGATCCTAGGCTTGCTTCGGTCATCGTGGATCAGTATGTCGTTGAACGAGCAAGACGTAGTGACAATATAAGTGTGTTGCAGAAGTGAATTCATGGTGTCTGACCCCTACCGTACGGCTGCGGCCATATATCAAGCCTACACAACCTGAAATTGCAAATGATGGAACCAACGGACATGCAGGAGCACCTGCATTACAGAGCCAACAATGTGCTTGGATGCCACCTTAACTAGACATGGCTGCCTCAAGTATTCCCCGCTTCTGGTCAGATCTGTTAAACTAGTCAGATCTTCATCGACTCGGACTACGAAACAGAGAAGTACTAACGAATCGAATAGTTGGGTTTACTGAACCCTTCTCGTTTTGTTGATAGCTACCTGCCCCTAGCAGCTCTTTTCTGTCGATTCTTTACGTAGCCCTCGGCTCCTTGAGCCCGACAGACTGCAGACACCGTGCCCCTATAGAAACCTGCCTGCGCGAACGAGTAATCCCGAGCTGGTTGTACTCCGCAAAATGCGACTGCAACCATGGACGACACGACTACGAAGACGAAATAAGCCTATAAAAACTAGAGCAACTGGACAATTTCCCGCTGAAGTCGACGTCGGTCTATACGACCCCTTGGCGACGTTATATCCACCTATAGACCCCTCGAAGCATGATCTGAGGGTTATCATCTTAGCTCCTGGAGAATTCACTGAATATGTCTCATGCGAATTGCGCGCTGTCTCTTTTCTCGATAACCCGTCTTACGAGGCTCTTTCCTACGCGTGGGGTGAGCATCGACCATATTCTACGATATATATCAACGGCCTGCGCCATACGGTCAGTGGGAATCTGGAATCTGCACTTCGCCATCTGAGATACCGGGATAAGCCGAGGACGCTATGGGTTGATGCGCTATGTATCAATCAGGGTGACATTAATGAACGAAACTCTCAGGTGCGATTGATGGGAACCATATACTCGAATTGTACAGGGGTTCTTGCTTGGCTCGGGCCAGAGTACAATGATAGCGATCTTGCCTTCGACTTTCTTGAGACGATGCCAGGCGACCCTGAAGTTCATTGGGACCCTGAAGCGTATCCCAATCTTAAAATTGTTTATAAGCTGTCGCACACGATTGCGTTGAACGACTTGTTTGAAAGAGCATGGTGGCATCGTGTCTGGACTGTGCAAGAGAGTGTTCTCGGCCCTGCGTTGACATTTGTCTGTGGAAGTCGGCAGCTTCCAGCCCAGCAAGCATTTGATGTCGCCTACTGCTGGTTTAAACACATGTATACCTGTTGCCAAGACCCATGGTATACCATTTTCAAGTCCACGGCCGGACAACCCGGCCTGGGCGATGTGTGCACGACCCTTCGCAAGATAAAAGAAATGCGCACATCTATAGGACATTTCAGATTCACACAGATCCTGTCAAAATTCATGTCGCGACAATGCTCTGATCCACATGATAAAGTATACGGCCTTCTCGGCTTTGCTAGCGAGGAAGAATCTTCTTTTATCGTGCCGGATTATTCGAAACCAGTCGCACAGCTCTACCGAGAGGTGTCACTAGCACTTATTCAACATACGGGCGAGCTCGATATCCTGAGCATGCATTATCCTAAACCTCCGAATCATGATAATTCGCTGGTAGACACTCTGCCTTCCTGGGTTCCGGATTGGAGCGTACATCTAGATCCTTCAGTTCTGCACGACATAGACGACAGGCTATCCTGCGTCTCATTCTACAAAGCATCAGGAGATACACGCTGCCATGTTGAAGCGACCCCTTCCGGCTCACTGCTTGTTCGAGGTAAAATCATCAGTCGCATATCCCTCTTGAGCAGCGATGAAAATCATCTAGACGCCGCTAGCCTCAAGAACTTCTTCCTAGAATGGCAGAAAATGGTAGGAGTCGATAAAGACCCCGGCCGTCCCTACGCGAAAAGCAAAACTACTACGATAAGCGACGCTTTCTGGCAGACGCTATGCTGCTCGTTGATCCCCGACCGAGACGCGCCCCGCGAAAAAGCAATGCACAGGACTACGGATGATTCCCCCTATAAGCCCTGGTTCGATGCATGGTGGGAATGGCTCCAAGAGCACGATTGCGACCCCCATAAACTCATGGATATCCGAACCGAGTACTCGCGGGCCGAGATCAACGTGATGGGGGGATTGGTCTCGACATCGATCAACATGCGGCGGCTGTTTATGTCAGAAGAGGACGGCTGGATTGGTCTCGTGCCCGTCGATGCCAGGGTTGGCGACGTAGTCGTTCTGCTCGAGGGCGGGCGAGTGCCGTATATACTTCGGCCAGCTGATAACCCTGAGGGCGAGAACGACGTAAAACACTACGAGCTTATGGGTCCTGCTTATGTCCATGGCGTCATGGACGGTTCAGAATGGGACGATGACCATCTCCAAGAGTTCTACTTATTGTGATGCCCTGATCACGAACAGATGGTTTCTATGGCCTTACAAGTAACATGCACTTTTGGCGCACCGAGCTAAACGTGCCCGAAGTATTGCCTCGCGCTGGAACACCTTTAGCGACCTAGAATGGATAGGGGCTACTTGCTACTTGTGGAGGAAGTGGTATGAGTCTCAGAATCTTTCTTGATCCCAGCGCTGACATTTGGCCCCAGGGCATGCGAATGAGCATATGTTACGATTCCTCTTTCCTATTGCCAGAGGTGGTTATCTAGCATTAGTTCATGTAGGTCTCATGCGTGAGTCCGCGACAAGAGTTCGTTTATGCTAACGATTAGTATAGAACTGGTTCCATCTTAGTAATCGTTCCTTAGCGCACATTTTACGCGCAAGGGCGGGTACATATGAATCGTTAGCGATACAGGCAGTTACTACTAGAGTAGCACTCAAGTGGTCGTTGAAACTTCCAATTGGATCTCACGCTCCTAAGCGCTTGGCCATTTTGGATTTCACTGCGCTAGCAAGTTAGTAGCGACTCGGCCTATGAAATAAGTTATTCACCTTACGTCGCGTCATCGCAAAGAGTGTAGTCTCCCGCTAGCGCAGGTTCATTTGCATGACTAACCGTTTACCGATTCAATATCAGCCTGTTTTATCAATCGATACAAATACAAACGACATGAGGCGCATACAGGGCCATCCGCATATAGTTGACTATGAAAATATACCGGCACGAATCGTCTTTAACCGTTCTCTTCTAGGGCGTACTGCAAAAGCAGAACTGCCCGTCTTTCCGGGGTCAGGTGTATTGCAAGCTATTACACAACTTTTCCAGAGGATAGAATGAATTTCACGGTAACCGTCATCTGATAAAGGTGTATTGAGCAATAGCTTTCTCGAAAGCAGGAAACTCGGGGTATCTATGCATGCAGATGAATATTTCTTACAAATGCTTGGGCGAATAAGCCCAAGATAAGTACGCCTATGCAAATTTACCAGATTAAGTATGATTAGAGCTGTGGTTACTTAGACAAGCCATAAGCTAGCTAATGCCATGCCACCTAGTAGTACAGCAGCGCTCACTCCAGCATGGGCACCAGAGCTTCCCGGAGTTTCAGACGGTTCAGAAGAGCTACCAGTGGGAGTGGTCGAGTTACTAGTCCCGTTACCGCCTGCACCAGAGCTAGGAGAATCAACGGCTTTCTCAGTGGGCAAAAGGCTGAGGAGCGCACTTAGAACGCTCATCTGTAAGTCGGATATGTTAGCAGTCATTACTCCAGTGGAACTACAGATTTGTCGGGAGAAATAGATCTCAATGAGTGATGCGCCTTGGAAGAACGCAAGTGACCTATACAATACGTTTTGGATAGGCCGAGTGAATCTCTTACCTGAGATCCCGCTCCCGTCAGGTTATCAGAGCCATTGGTCCAATCAAACACGCACATGCGCTTGTTATCGCCAGCCGTGCAGCTTTTGGCAGCCGCTGCGGCACTAGTCTTCAGGACTGGAAGTATAAGGTTCGTTGTGTATGGTGCCGCTTTCATTGTCGAGGCCAGGCTTCGGTGCAGGATGGATTTGTAAAAGGTCATATACGTGTTACAGTTGGTGGGCTCGCAGGCGACTTCCGTGGCGACTCCGTCTGGGAAGAAGACATCGATTATCCGCGCAGTCAGGCCATCTACAAGTGTTTTCCACTTCTCGTCACCACCGGTCGAATTGTACATAACTGCCGCACTTTCGACGGCGAGAGCGGGATCGGACGAAATTTGAAGCTTGTTGACTATAATGAGATGTTAGCATGACAGAGGGGTAGATTCCCGTTAAAGCCATGACGGCAAACCCTTTAAAAAGAGGCTATCAGAACAATTATGTAAATGGACTCACTATCATCACAGTCCGGGACTGAGGCTCCCGTGTAGACATTGAATTTGCTGTCGATGAATTTCGAGGTTTCTAGGAAGTCGAAGGTATTTTGAACTGACGTAGCCTGTGTCTGATTGTTCCCATCTAGGACACTCAAGCGGGCCCCCAGGTTCGCGTAAGCCACATTGGCGCTGGCTAATCTTCTATCAGCATCTCGAAGCCATCATAGAGCGATTTGTACTTACTGGTAACGTAATCATAGCCGTCGTTGGTAGGGTAGATCGCCCACCTCAAAGCACCAGAACAAGCTCCCTTACTAACACGTCGACTCTCATTAGACTGCTCGTCAAAGACGTTCTGCGCCAGGGCAGCCCAAGTTGTGTTGGCGTCTTTAGGTTCGGTGAAGCCCGTCTCAGCAGCAAGCAGAGCTGCCATCGCCCAAAGGGCCTGGTCGTCATTGCCTTCTGACGCCGTCCAATTCGGCGCCAAGAAGTCGTCATTTGGGCCCCGCTGCCACAGCAGACCTTCTGAGATCTTCTCGTCGTACTGGGTATCACCGGTACGGCTTCTGTAGTCTAGCATCGAGGCCCATAATGCACCACCAGTCCACGGGGGGTAGTCGCCATCGGGCGGTGGTCCAGGCAGAAGTCCGGGAATTTCACCCTTGTAGAAGCTCATGAGATCTTCGGCGACGAGAGTCGCAGCTTTCTTAACGGAATCTGGGAGGGGCTTAGCACAAAATCGGACGCGTCGACTGTTCAGTGACACTTACCTGCGTCGTCTACGTCCACTGTCAACCCAGCGAGGGCTCCCGTAACAGACACGAGGAGCTGAGCGAGAGAAACATAATGGAATCTAGCCATCTTGGATTGCTGTGATGCGAAAGAGAGACACAAGACGGAAGCAATGTAACGATTGACTCTCCCACCTAAATGAAGATGAATGTTAGTTATATAAATTTTTGGGTAAAAGTCAGCGCATGATCCTGATCTCCCAAGCTAAGCACTAACAGCCCCTAATAACTTCCGCTCTGGTAATTACAGTCCTAACGATGCAACAATTTGAGGCGCATGTTGGTGGCACCGTACATAACGGCCTGACGGACCGGGGTTGCACATCCCTGCCAGTCAGTGAAGCAGCAGGCGGCAGGCGGCGCAGGTGAGGGTCGCGAATTGGATGCCTTACTCTTCGGGGACGGATTCCAGGCAGCAAGAGTCCAGGGCATATGCAGGTATATCCGTATACTCGTGTAAGCGCCAAGACGTACCTATAGGAAATCAAGAGGTTACAATGTTACCCACCGCCGCCGAAAGACATCGTACAAGTGACCTCTGAGGTAGACACTCTTTAAGAAGATATATGAATACGGAGTATGCATATATACAAAAGAAAGGTACAAGCGTTCTCGGCCCACCCGGCACCAGACTCTCGGATTTACGACGTCATAGCTCGGAGCTACTCTGTTCACGAATTTTATAGTCTATATAACGCGGAAACTGACATGGTACGCGACACTGATGGTTCTGCTTTATGTAGGCCTCTCATAAAGACCAAACCTGACCTATTATCGCCAATATGTCATTGCGACTCTTTACCCGGGCTATTTCGAGGCCGCGGCCTAGACCCCGACGAACACATATTACACATCCGGTGCCACCACGCCTGAGGTCCCTGAATACCGTCCCGCGATGTCCGTCGCCGACTTGCGAATGCGCTGATACGCCAGAGATGCCGGAAGGCCTCCCAATCGACCATGATGCGAAATTGAATGGCTTGATTGCCAATTACGCCGAACAGGTGCTTGTCTGTACCGGGCAGAGCGACTGGCCATCGCGCATCGAGGAAGAGAACAGCGGTGATAATCTCGCTGCCGATCTAAAGGAATTGGTCGGTCGCGGGGGTATTTACAGCGATGTGAGTCCGCTGTTCAAGGGGATGCGCCAATTCTATCTGGCCATCCTTGCCCTAGAACTGAGCACCGCCATGTCCATGTAGTTATAGAGAAGTAGCTGACGGTAAGTGCATTCTTGAGTAGCCTTTTCACAACATCTCCGTTCTCAACTCCTCTTTTCCGTCCTCCATATCATGTCGACCCGAAGTCCAGACTACATCTGCCTATCTGTTACCGAGTTTCAAATACGTGCCTTTCCTTCCCCGAGTATCGTTCGATGCTGTGCAAGCGCTTGTAAAAGGTTATTTGCTGCCCAAGAAGCTACATCCCATGAACGATGGCCTGCCTCAAATACATAAGGATCGCCTCTTAAGGAAAGAGGCATATCAGCACCTGTTGCCTGGCGTTCGTGATGTAGACGATGTATTGATTCTTATATGTGGCCACGGCGGTAGAGACATGCGATGCGGTGTGATGGGACCTGTGCTCCGGGCAGAATTTGAGAGGCAGTTGCCGCGAGCTGGATTCGACGTCCTTCACGGCCCCGTGCTTGACGAGAGTGTTTCTGCGCCATCGTTGTCTGGCACAGGATCTCTAAAACAATCCACAGCAAGAGTCGGCCTTATCAGTCACATTGGGGGCCACAAGTTTGCCGGTAACGTAATAATATACCTACCGCCAACTTTCAAGAACAATGCCGGCAATACCCACCCGCTGGCTGGTCATGGTGTCTGGTACGGAAGAATTGAACCTAAACATGTTGAGGGAGTGATTCAAGAGACGATCGTCAAAGGCAACGTCGTTGCTGACCATTTCCGGGGAGCCATCAAGCAAGACGGGGAGATTATCCGGATATAGATGAGGGCACGCTCAAGCAACTGTACAAAATACTGCATTCATGAGTCCATAGCGCCGCCGCTGCGCGCGCAGACCATACTATTTGTGTGGTACTTACCGGAACACATCATAGAACTCAGGCCGTGTCATCTTTATCGTAGGGAGATTCCCACATAGAGACCGTAATGTTTGAGAGTTTCATTGCTTTCTTGGTAATATCGCATGCATTTGACTGCGCTGCTCCCATTATGAGGTTCCGTTATAATTCACTTACAGTGTATTATTGCCTTATAAGAGATGAGAAGGAAAAACCGAAGGGCGTTAAAGTACGAAAATTCAGGTTTAGGACGCCAGCTGTCCGCATCAAGCTGCACCTGCCTGGCACCTGTCTAGTGTAGAAGATTGCTGCGACAATTGGTACAATAAAAGATGCTACTGTAGGAGCACACTCTCTTAAATTGGCCTCAATGCACATGAATGCAATGAGATGGCACGGCCGACTAAAGATCCCTGCACGGGGTATCGCGGCGTCCTTCCCTCACGGAAACAGACATTTGTCATTTGGGCGTCTATATGTATGCTCCAAGCAAACTAGCCTGCGTCCACAGGTATTATCGATAAACTGTGCGTTTCATAGCTCCCCTAGGCTTCAGAGCAATGCAACGCCATCATCGCCTGGATCTGCACAGTCGCCTCCAACTCAGCCTCTTAGATCCCCTCAGGCTCAAATATTACATTCGCGAGGCCCGCGATGGATACTATTCGCGCTGATATTTGCCGCTTCAGCTGGTACCGCATATCTGTACCGACGGCGAACTGCGTCTCCCAATGACGATGTGATCAACACGTCTACGTTCAGCGCCTTTACAATTATAGGACGAGAGCAGGTGTCTCCTACGGCCTTCATTATCACCATCCGGCCTAGCGCGTGGGTGGACCCTGAAGGAACCGAATTTGGACGCGTAGAGGAAGATGAAGAATTAGCAAGGTTCGTGTCTAGTCGCATCCAGGAAGCGTGGCGTCATGGCCTCTGGTCTGTCGAGATCAAGCAGCCACAACTGCAGATAGCGAGACGTTACACGCCTTTGCCGCCTCTGTCACGCTCTGCGGATAATAAGAGCACTTTGGAAGATGGACATCCGGATGAAGTACAGGCCGACCTCCGCATTCTCATTCGCAGAATGGATGGTGGTGAAATGTCAAACTATCTCTCGAGGCAGCGAGTGGGCGATACTGTCTGGCTACGCGGTCCGCATCTGGGATTTGACATTCCCCGCCGGCTGGGTAGCCACAGCGACTACGAGAGCGGCTCCGAAATGAGTAACGCTGGGGGTCAGAAAGGCGTGGTTTTCCTAGCTGGAGGCACAGGCATTGCGCCGGCGCTGCAAATCGCCCATAAGCTCCTGGATGGAGAAAAGCATAGCGATACAAGTGGAAGTGCACCACGCATATCAATTTTATGGGCTAATCGCTGGGGTGCGGATGCAATCGGCCGCGAGGACCCCCCTCCGACCCAGAAAACGTCAGGCAACTGGTTCAAGTTCTGGAATGGAAGGGCTGATACTAGCACGGTCCAGCAAGAAAAACAGAAGCAGCCAAGTAAGGAGATTGCTTCCTCTTTAGCGCTCCAAATTCAAGACCTCAAGCGACGTCACCCGTCGCACTTCGATCTTTCATACTTCGTCGATAATGAAGGGTCTTTCATAGAAGCACGCCATGTCAAATCTGCACTCGCCTCTACCACGCCATATTCTTCACCCAGTGTAAATACAAGCTGCACATGGCATTCTCAAAAGGCTGTTGAGCTTCTCCCAGACGACAACGACGCAGCGCGCTCATCTTCTCCTGATTATCGCTGCACTTGTCACCATACTACCCAGACACAGGCAGAGCAGGGTAGATCAAGCACTGGTGTGAATATTGTATGTGTATCAGGTCCAGATGGGTTCATTGAGGCATACGCAGGCGCAAAGCGGTGGCACGACGGCAACGAAATGCAGGGCGCTATCCGCGGCCTGCTAGGCAGAATACAGAAAGAGAAAGGGGATAAAGGAGGCGACTGGTTAGTATTGAAGTTGTAGCATATGTGAAGTATGCCACGATACGTGCTATTTAAGAACACCGTCAGATTTCTTGCGTGAACATAGAGAGCGAAATGTATACTATCGAGTGAGTTTGCTTGCTTCCAACTTCAATGCTTTCCGGGTCTATGATTCCTTTTTACATAGATGCAAGTATGGGGTATATAGGGGCCAGCCCAGGAATCAAACTTGCAGTCACTCTAAAAGTCTTGACCTTCCCGTCTTTTGGTACAGCCTCTCGCTAAGCCAAGGTATCTCTGTTCTAATACAAGCCGACGCAGATATCACCCCGAACTCTAGCAGTCAGGTGCACCTCAGCTTCCAAATCTAGCTTAATACCGACTAAGAGAGCCGCCCCCTTTTGGTTGCCATTCTCATCGGTGGCACCCTTGAGAAGTTGACCTATTGGAGACATGGTTGTAAGAATAGAGCCTTGCATCCGTCATCGTCAATGTAGTATCTTACCGGCTGGTTGGGACAAACCAACAGAGGTGGGTAGGGGTGGCAGAGACTGTGTAAGTCCATTCTGAGCGCGACGGCCGCCTCGAGCTTGTCCGTCGGAGTCGGAGTCGCTATTATAGGCGTTGTTCTTCATTGGGATGGCAGAGGGACTGATAATTGAACGTTAGGACTGGGTACTGCTCATAGTAAGATACTGTTCCTGTTACTCACGCAGTTTGAGTAGCCATTGTGATGGAGGAGGTTTTTGATGAGGATAAGGATGGAGTATTATGAATTAAGAATCAAGACTGTATAGATGGAATATCGCGCTGCGATATCTTGACACTCAGGCTAGCTGAAGAGGGTGGATTGCGGGTTAAGGCTGGTAGATGGTGATGGGGATTGAGATGATGAGTTCTTTCCAACCGCGGATGTTCACGATGTTTAAATCATCATCGGATTCTAGATGATTTCTAATGCAATAAGACACTTCTTACTAAAAAGATCGCTCTTCTGACCCCGCGGTTCATCGTGAAGCTCGTCCGCGACGCGAATGCAATCCTTCGTCCTCAAACGTGACAGGCTCGTTCGATAAATGGGATGATGCGCGTACCGAGGGGTTGCTGACCGAGCCTTACCTGAGTGATCTTGTCGATCTCGTTTCCGAGGTTTTTTAGATTCATTGGCTCGGAGATCAAAGCGCGGAGCCTCAAACATCAGGGGTCTTGGATACCCTTGTCCGTACCGTAACGGCCCCGGTACCTGATGTGAGAATGGCATGATCAGTCCAAAAATCATCCGTTCTAGACCATTGAGAAGGCCAACTTGGTAGAGCCTAACACCAAATCTGGCTTCCATTCAGACATGGGTATATTGTCTATTATAGCATATGAAACACCTTTCTGTAGAAAGGCGACTTTCATACAAACGGACCAACCGAATTCTCACATTTGCCATTTGACTTGTGACTGAGTGCTGCTTTTCTCTTCTCACCAAAGGCCAAAGGTCACATGTCTTCTGAAAATCCTGCGCCCAATTCTACTTCCCGCGACAAGACTATCAGCGATATCTTGGCCGGTGCGCTTTGTAGAAAGGAGGTCCAAGAAGCGCTTAAGGAAGTGTGCCGTGGGAAGACTCCCGAACAAATCGCCCAAGAAGCCACCATGGCTGTGCCTATGCTTCTAGCCCTTACTATCTGTCCAGCACTCCTAGGCACCCAAGAAGCAATTCGTCAAAGTCAGTCTAAGAATAAGCGCGAAGAGCATCGAGCACGCCGATGCAACTTAGTCGTATCATGTGTGAAACAGTCAATCCGGAGTCGTGATATAAACGGCAAGCTAGTCGTCTTGAAAGACAACAAGGTAAGCTCTTCGCAATTGAGATCAATGCAAGACCGTAAGTACTAACAGCTGGCTCTTTAGCTTTGGATTACGACTGCACCATTAGCATCGCATGATGAAGATTCAGAGGCCTTTGACGGTGGATATCCCTTTTCAGGGTACTTCTTACCATACCCAGACACCAAATACGAGGGTCTAGTTAGCACCATTAGCGACGATCCCCCAATGCTGAATTGGATTTATGTTGATAAAGACACATACGAGGTCAAATATGGCCTCCGGACAGATGCGCAACCACACCTAACGGGCCCATTTGATTGCACACGGCAGGACCGGCGCATGACACTGGAAGGTTGGGAGGGCTTTGTCGCGGTGGAGGAATATCCTGGGATATGGGCATTGTACTTTGATCGCGATGATGATGGATTGGTCACCAAAGTCCCGATGGGCACGAGGGTCCTTGAAGTCGAGCTGACTCGGAGAGAAAAGAAGGAGCGCAAACCCGACCCGGACCCTAATCAGGCGCAGACACTAGATCAGATGATGAAACAGCACAAGGAAAAATCACAGAAGCAGGAGGAAGAGCAGAATGAGTTTCTGCAAGACGAGGACCAGAATCAACAACAAGGGCAAGCAGAATTACCTGATCCGGGCCCTGATACTCGTGGCACTGAGAAGTTGCGGGCGGGTAGTGCCGATATGACGGCGATGGGCATCGGCCTGGAGAAACTGAGACTTGAGAGTGAAGCAGAAGCAGATACTCAAAGGCATTCTTCGCGTGCAACACCAGCAGCCACATCTCCAAGTGCTAATTCGGACAACATATCATTCTGGTCGACAAGGAAGAAAACCGAAGATGGAGTGGACATTGCTTCAGTCACTGCAACGAGTTCCATCGATGTGGATGATTCAGCCTACGTTGCTACCCGGAAAGATTATCCCGAGCGATTGTATAAGAAGCCCAGTGTAGGGGACGACACAGGTCATGATTCCATAGAGCATGCTGCAGCTTGACCGCAAGCACTCAATAAGATTATCATTCTAGAGAGTCCTAAAAGCTTTGAAAGACGTAGTCTCGAGTTAAATGATCTCCCCGTTCAGTCGTGTGTAGGTAGACATACCGTGACGCTTTCGTTAAGACTAGCAACCTAGGCCATTCGGTCAGTTATCGATACTTGATAATCCGACCCTGGACCTAACGTCAAGTCTATTGTTGCTGATATTTTGGAACGTCGCCAGGGCGAATGTCAGAAATCAGGGGCACGTGCTGTATGAGATCTGGGCTGATATCAGCTGTTGTAGGGCTTTGGGGGCGTTTCATATAATCTCCTGGCACACCCACCTTTCATGCAGTAGCATAACTTCAATGACAGGGTCATTCGGAGCTGGCCGTTATCGCTGTATTGATTATCAGCGTAGAACGAGGTATAGTCCGCAGTGCATATCGGGATCTCCATTGATTTTCTTCCTCGTGGGCCAACGTTGCGTCTTGGAAATGCCGTTCGCGCTTCAACCTACCGGTTCGCTTTGAGCGCGATACGACACTAATAAAGATATAGAAATGCTTAAGGACTTTCATGATATTGCGACAAAAGGCGGCGAGGAAGATGAAGAAGTTGCGGAGCTAGTCGTGACTGCTCTCGGCACGTCAGGCACGCACTACATGTGCTGGAAAACCAACTTGGGGGAATACAGGCAACGTGAGTCAAGTCCTCGAGGGTATGATCTTTAAATAGACTAACTCGCTGCTTAATGAAGGGTCACAAGGGCTTCCAGCGCAATTACAAGAGTGGCTGTTCCCAGCAAATGGCACGACAAGAGATTTTGCTACGCTCCAAGTCATATTACTCGGCGGCGATGCGTTCTGGGCGTCGGATAAGAACGGGGAGATAAGAAATGACGACCACAGCGCGCCTAAACAACTCCGACGAGCTCTTACATTCAACGGCGACAGCCTGCTGCATACACGGCCGCGGCGCTTAAGTAGGGGTAGAGACATCGAGCAGGATTCCGAGCGCCCGCGATCTAGCACACTCCCGGCAGATCTATCGAGAGAAAGCGCAGTAACAAGGAGACAGTTGATACCCCTCTTGAGTCATAGCAGAGCACCTTCGTTAGACAAGCAGCGCCTTGCTCCTTCTGTTCCTGTTGTTTTTCGGCGACAAGGGAGAACGTCTCCAATACGCCCTCGAAGCATCGACACTACGAGCATTAACGGTGAACTTGGAGTATTAAAGGAGCAGCCAACGCCTAGGCCCAGTATGAAAATACCGAGCAGCCTAGAGCCTCGACATAGTATGCCGGGATACTCTGATTATGTAAAGCGGGATGAGATCGACATACAGAAGACAGCACCGGCGTCAATCGTGCACCGCCGGCCTAACTACGTCGATTCCGGCGTGCAAACCGACCCGGAACCTACCCCGAACCATGAACCTCAAAAGTGCAAGTGCCAAATTAGGGACTATAATACCCAACGCGATTCAGCTGTATCGCTGGGCCTGAGTACAAATTCGTATGTGCATAGTCGGCGGTTTAGTTTCGACACTCCTATCACAAGGCCGGACTCGGGACTGTTTGAGCCAAGTTGGGCTACACCAGCAGTCGAGGCCAATCCAATTATCATGGGCAGAATGCAGGCCTATTTTCGGTCTTCAAACTACGTCCTAGGAGCGGCCCTGCATCCTCAGGGAATGGGATGAGTTCGAAGGGCAGGTATATGTAACACTATCTGTATCTTTATCTTCAGGGAATTAGAGTGGTCTTTCAATCGATGGATAATGATAAACTGTAACATCTATAATAAGCCCTTCTGACAGTGCGATGTCTTTACGCTGTCGAAATAGGTCCGACGTTGCGTTCGGTCTATGTTTTAGCGAGTCTATAAGTCCGTCTCTTTTGCCTCCACACAGTGCCCTTCGTGAAATCTATAACGAAGAGAAGTGTGGCAAGCAAGCCTAACGTGAATGTCCCGCCAATTCCTAGTGACTTGATACAGTCCTGCAAGAAAGCCACGATGATCGCCCCGAACGTGCATCGAACGATATTGCTTGAAGCTTGGGCAGCCGATGGATTGCGGTGGTTCTTGTCGACCAGCAGAGTATTGTAGATCTTTGTAATGGTAAGCTACTCAGTCACTGTAAGACCAATTGGAGGGAGGGGACTACTTACGCTGAAGTCCAGTTGCATCACTAACCCTGCCACGAACTGGATTGCTAGAATAATAGCAATATGCTACATACAATTGTCAGTTACGTGCTCTGACCTTTAGCGAGGGATCGCAAGCGAACCTTATGATAGTGTAACACCCAGCCGAAGCTCACGACGAAGGCGACCGTTAACATCATAGGTATCCAGATGACACTCAAGCGCGCCTTCTCAATTGGAAAGTTGTCTAAGTCGTCGCCCGTTGCTTTATTCGTGTTTAATCCGCGTCTCGTCCTCGCATCTCGATACGCGTTGTCTAGCAAAGAGCCGGAGAAAAATGTAGACACAGTGCCTCCGAGACCAAATGGCAGGTATATGAGGCCTGCCTGCCACTGTGATAAATCGTATATTTCGATACACAGTACAGATAAACAGGCGTTCAAGCCAGCGTAAACTGCGTAAAGTAGGCTGCAAGCGAGAATTACGGTCGCATTGTCCTTGTATGTTAGTAGGAGCAAAGACTTAAAGGGCTTGGGGACACGGCGGCGGTGGCTAATAGGGACATCATCATCGCGCATCAACGATGCAAATGGGCAGCCGAAGTAACTCCGGAGGCGCAATTGAGCCGTTGCCTACTATACTTCGTGTAGTCTCGGGCAAGAAAGCAGTCATTAATATCAAATAAGCACCAGCCGCAATGGTCAAGAACCAGAATATCCAGGTCCAGTTCCTCGCATAATTTAGACAGCCGCCGAGAATGGGTCCAAGACTAGGCGCTATCGTGATACTAAGTATGGTCAGCAAATCGATTCGAGTGACCCGCAAGATGTTAATGTTTCTTACGCAAAAGAAACTGCACTTGCGAAAGAACCACGCTCTGCCGGCGACGCTATATCTGTGATTACGCCATAGGCAATAGAGAAGGTCCCTGCTACTATTAGTATAAGCCAGCTCCGCACTAGGAGTGAGAGACTTGCCAGAGATCGCAAGGGCCTGCAGAACCCGCAGGCCGAGCAGTGCATGGAAAGATCTCGTAGCTGCAATTGCGATATTGGCGGCGATATAGATGCTCAGGGTGATTAGATACACCGGTCGTCGCCCGAGAACATCGGCGGCATCGCCTACTAGTGTTGGTGCGACGGTCGCCACGGACATATAAGTAGTGATAGTGAGATTGATTTCGTCAACTGAAACGGATAGATCTTTCGAAAGTGGTTGTAATGCTGGGTAATAAATGAAGCTGCTGAGCGTGGAGAACCAAGCTGCGAATGAGACGAGGGCCACGATGCAGAACTTCTCCGCCCTCGTGAAGGCGGAGTATAGCTCTGGGTCTTCTTCTCTCCCTCTCTCGAGTGACTTAGTCGTAGACTCGAGCATCCTGTATACTGATGATTTCTGCTCTCAACTTTGTTCTCCTGAATATAAAATGAAAGATTAAAAGAGAGATAGAGATGACATTTCTCTTCATTTATGAAATTTTGAATGCTGGTAGCCGACCAGACACTATTGTTACTTCTATATGCTTGTTATTTGCTAACCGGGGTCTGGTAGATCTGGGCACCCCCCCCATTTAATACACTTTTTCTGACCCTCAATTTCCTATACCTACTATAATAGATTTTTAATTTATATATAATTATAGTTATTTTAAAAGGTAAAATAAATAATATTTAAAATGATTTTAACGAGTATATTTAGCAGGCTATAACTTACGTTTTAAATAGCGAAACTTAAGTTTTTATAGCGCGTTAATATAATATTAGCCGCTTAATATTATACCGAAAGCTTAACGGCAGCTAATTTTTACGTAATGCCGCTATTTTTTTTTAATAATTATTTTTTAAATAAAAATAAGTTTTAATTAACTAGATTTTAACTAAAAAAAACTGCGGCCGTATTTTTTTAAAATAAAATATAGCCGACTTTACGACTAAAATTTTTTAAGCTTAAAATAAAGTTATATTATTTAGTTTTATATAAGTTAACGCGTTTATAATTTATTATTTAAAAATTTATATAAAAGTTAAGTATATTATTAACGTTAAAAAGCTAAAAATAATAAAAATAAAAACTATTATTAAATTTTATTTTTATTTTAACGCGGTTTAAAAAAAATATAATATTAATAATATAAATAAATATAATATAAATAAAATAAACGTTTAAAAAAAAAAAAAAATTTAAATATTATAATTAATATTAATAAAAATTACCGGGTATAAATTAATTATTTTAATATTTTCGATTAAATATTTTTTTTTATTATATATAAAAAAATAATTAATTTAATATTTTTATTAAAAGTGGGTTTATAATAATAAATTATATAAATATTATTATATAAAGTAGCACTTAATAAGTTATAATGAAATATAAAGTTATTTAAAAGGTTTAAATTATTGAATAAATATATAAAAAATAACTAAGTATATTAATTAACTTAATAAAAAAAAAATTTTTAATTATATAAGTGTAAGTATTTATAAGGTTATTTATATTTATAAATGCTTTATAAATAATAAATTATAATAAAAATTCTTTTTTAAAGAATTTTTTTTAGTAAATATAGTTATTAATATAATTATTTTAAAAAAATAAGTATAAAATAGTTTTTATTAAAATAGTGCTTATTTAAGGTAGCGTGGCCGCTAAGGCTTATTAAGTGTATTAACTAAAAAAGTTTACGCTAATAAAATGTATAATAATAAGCTAGTTTATATATATTAATTAATAACTCTAGGGTAACCTTTATTAAAGTGGTATATATTATTTTTTTATAAGGTAGCGCTAATAAAATAATTTTTATTAAAGTAGCGCTTATATTATTCCTTGTAAAATAAGTTATATAATTAATTAATATATCGTTATATACTTTATAATTTATTAATTAATAATATATATACTTTTATAATATTTTTAATTAATTAGTTAATTTTAATATATTTTTTTAAATAAAATATTATAAATATTAAAGTTATAAATTTTTTAAGCTTTTTAAAACTTATTAAAAAATACGTTTTATAAATTATAATTTTTATTTTTTTATATAAATTTTTTTTCGAAAATATTTTATTTATATAAAAGATTTTTAAATTATATTTTCGATTTAATTAAAGTCGGTAAATATATAAAATAAATAATATTTAATTTTTTATAAAATATATATAAAAAATTTTAAGCTATTAAAATTATTATTTTAATAAACTTTAATAAATTATATTTATTATAACTTTATTATTTTTTATTATAATAAATATTAACTTTATATTATATTATTATTAAAAATAATTATATTATTAAATAATTATTAAATATATTATATTAATTGCGTGTAATTATTATAATAAAAGTTTTAAAGCAATAAAAATAATTAATTAATAAATAATAAATTATTTTAATAATATTTTTATAAAATATATATAATTTTTAATAAATAAAAAAACTTTAAATAATA
>MU397365.1:0-76837 GCA_022578865.1 Xylaria sp. FL0043 | reverse complement strand
ATTTATTTTATAAATATTTTTTTAATTATTATTATAACTTTTTTATTTTATATTTTCGCGTTTTTTTTAAAAGCTTTAATAATTTATTTTTTATTATTAATTTTTTTAAATATTATATTTTTAAATATAATTATTATATTATCGTTTTATAACTTTTTAATTATTATTATATTATTTTTAACTAAAATTATATTTACGGTTTTAATAATATTTATTAATATTTTTTTTTTAAGTTATTTAATTAATTATTTATTTTAATTAAAATTTTTTTATTATTTTTTATAAGCTTAATTTTATTAATATAATTTAATTATATAGTTATTATTATTTATACTTAATTTTTAATTAAGTTTATTATTATTAATATAAATACTTGCTTAAAAGTTTTTTATAAAACTTTATTTAAATTATAATATATAAATAATCGGTTTTTTTTATTGTTTTTTGCTGTTATAATTATTTATTTTTTATTAATTAATTTTATAATAATTGCCGCGCGTTTTTTTTTAATTTATTTTACGTAAATATTTTAAATTATATATAATAACTATGTTTTTTTTATATTTTTTTAAAAAAAGAGTTTTTTTTTTATTTTATTATTTAATATTAACTATAATATAAGTTTTAATATTTTGTTTATAATATTTTTTAAACCTACGAGCTTTTTAACGGTGTATTTTTTATAAAGACGTTATTAAGTCGCGGTTATATTGTCAGTAAGTTTTAATTATATATTTATCGCGTTTTTAATAAATAAGTTGTTTATTATTATTAGTAAAATTTCTATATTATTTATTATTTATAATATTAATGCGACTTTTTTATTAAATATAATTTTTTTTTTTAAATTTAATAATTATAATTATTTAATATTATTTTATAAACTTATAAAGTTATAAATGATTTTTAAAAACTTTTTTATTTTTATTAATTAAAGTTATTATTTATATTTAAGTTTTTAAATAAAATATAAAAAATTTTTTTTATTAAAAAAATAATAATAAATAAATAAAATAAATAATTAAGTTTTTAAGTTATATTTAAAAATAATTTTTTAAGCTTTTATAATTAAACTCGGCTTAAAATTTATATAAAAATTTTATTTAAATTAAAATTTTAAAGCTATTTTATTTTATTTTTTTAAGTTAATTTTTAGTTATTAAAAAAATAAAGTTAATAACGCGTTTTTAAGTTTTTTTATTAATTTATACGTAATAAAAAAAAATAATAAACCGAAATTTAAATAATTTTAAAATATTTTTTAATATAAAAATTAATAATTTAAATAATAATAATAATAAAAAATTAATATATATAATTAAATAAATAAAAAATATATAAATATTTTTATTTTTATTTAAATAATTAATATTAAACTAATAATAAATATTATATTAAAGTATATAATAAAATAATTATTATTTTATTATATATTTTTATTAATCCGCTTTTATTATTTTTTATTTTTTTAGTTTAATAAAAAAAATAATAGCTTAAATATTATAAAAATAAATAAAAAAAACAATAATATTAATAATAAATAATAATAAATAATAAAATTAATTATATAAAGGTTATAAGCTTCTGGGCTTATAACTAGTTAAAATATTAGTATAGTATTAAAGTGCAGTATATTATATTTCCTTAAGGAACAAGTCTAGGTACAGCATGTAAGGGTAGTACCTCTTAATATATAGTAAGTGTGTGTGGGGCGTAGGTACCCAACCTCCTCAGGCTACCAGCCTCCCTGATTTCCATATTCATAACCCACGTCCGGCAAAAATATCGGTCTGCACCTATGGGTATTTCCATGGCGTCTGCAACGCCTCGAACGTGGCGAATCGATCGGTCGTATTGAAGTCTGCCGATTTCGCAGATCATGTGTAGTTGATTCATTCTAACATCGTTGAAGTCGCGGACATTGCGGTGCGTCCAATTGTCAAGGTCAATCGCGTCCAGTAAGTCTGTTCTTGCCCTGCTATCTTTCATGACAAGGCCCCAATGCTTCGACAAAAGATCAGTATGCGAGCGCTCGGGAACGACTTCTTGGTTGAAAGGTAGGAAACTAATAATAGACGTTAGTTGAAAAGGGAATCAAAACGTCTAGGTGACGCTGGCTCTGCATAATTACCCCACAGAGATAGTCCCAATGCCAAGAGAAAATAATGCTATATAGAGTCGAAATTCTTGGGGCTCCGTGTCCTCAGTAAGAACAAATCTCAAAGTCGGTTGTGAGTCTGACATTTTCGTGAACTAGCTTGGTGATAAGAGAGTTATTAAATTCTAGGTGAGTTGTGATGTCTAACGGGTGATGTTGATGAACAGTCAACAAAACCTGAATGTTATAGACCGTATAGAGCTAAAAGATTTACGAAATTGTAGGGGCTTGTGTTGATTTCCAAAGTCGTGGGAGGAGATAACTGTGTGGAGGACCACCAACGGGAAGGAATAGGCATAAATGAGGATCGTTGTCCACACAGGTACTTGACTGTGCTAGTGAATGAGAGCAGGTCTTTCCAAAGTAGAAAAGCCTAAAGAAAGTTTACTCTCAATAAGCCAGAGTCAATTGCGAGCTGCCACCTTGTCCTCACTAGCACTGGATATTAAGTTATTCCTAGAGAAGCACTTGCTATGCTTCTAAGTTGAAAGAGCTTAACCGCGAGGAAGACTACCTACCCCAGGCAATGTAGCCTAGGAGCTGCTAGCGAAATAAAAGTAGAGATTCGATGAAAGAACACATTTAATAGAGATGTGAAGGTGACTTTGTCTCTTTCGAAGCTTCATGTAGGCGAACTCTCCTTTTCTATACTACAGAAGCCATTTCCCAGTCTTCCAATACCTGTTGAAGCAAGAAACGCCCCGTTGTTAGTGCCACAAAATAGCGTCAAACATTCTCAGATGACAAATTCGGCATCAACTCTCAAATCAATACTCCGGTAATACGTAAAGGATGTCAGAACAGTTTTTATCTCTCCCCCCTTACTCGACGGGTAATTGATAACCAGTTGAGCTACCTAGTATCGTTTTGTGGCGCAACTTCCCCTCCACGTTACTGCGTGACCACCAGATAACAAGGGAACTTGTTCTTCATTCACTATTGTATGGACTAAGAGCCATGAAAACCTCTCTCCATTCATTCTTCCTGGGAACCTACCTAGGTAGTGTTATACGGAAGCCTACGCGCTGACGGGAGGTCGCCTATGCAAGGCCCCGCGAACTGCATTGGTCTTTCATATTCACATTCATCACATCATAGGCATGAAGCCGAATTGCAGGATGTCTCGGATAGTAGAATGAAGCTATCCAGAGACTGAGAGACGCGGCTAAACCTTCCCATAAGGAGGTCTGAGGCCATAGAACCCCTATTTATAGAGACCAGTTGACCCTCCAAGGGACTGAGAGTACTCTGAAAGGCAAGGGTTAATGCGCTCATAGAATATTATTCTCATATTGAGTCATTATCCAAGCCCTGTATTCAGCCCTTGTGATAGTACCCTTTCCAGCACTCATAAATCATCGATACCATGACATTGAATCCTTGTGAAATAACTAGAGCCATTCAGTCTCTATGTCACTATATACAATGTTGGACTGATTACATGAGGATTTCAGGGCTTGACCATTATTTTTTCCTAACACTGCCACGCACTCCGACATCTGTGCCTGGAAGAAACTTATATATAGTCATTGTAAAGCCTACTGTTGGTAGAGATGCAGAGGAAATATTGAATGTTCAATGAGAGAGCAACTCATGCATGAATACAATGTCTTGGAACGATCTTCATACATTACCATCGATGTAATAGGAGCTTCGCCTCTGCCGCGGCTCCTCACGACGCCTCACGACCTGGCCTAGTATGAGATTATTCCATATCAACGCGATGTAAAAGGTATTCTGCCAGTTGACGCTACTGCTCGTTCTGTCCGTCGAGATTTAGACCGACACAAGCATCCAAACAGAAGTAATTATGAGTTGCAGGCGGCGACGGCCTGTCTATAATTACATCTAGCTTAGAAGAAAACATACAGCAACTCGAAGTGGACTGCGAAATTGTTCATGCATTACCACAGATTTTTCTATCATGAAACTTCGAAGGATTTCAATAAAGTGTTTCTTTCCAAGTAGAACTATCTGGGGGATAACTGCTCTATGGAGCGTATCTAAGTACCTCTCTGTACTACTATCTCAGACATTCTACGGCTTTGTGTTACAATACCGGCACTCGGCATTACCCACTGAACAGACCGAGCCTATTTGACTTTGTCTCGGCTGTGGCTTTAGGGTCTAGGTAAGGTTTAGGCTACTTGCTTCAAAGGACATGGCCAGAGGTAGTACCTACGTACATAGGAATTACCTCAGTCTATGAGCCTTTCTACACACCCCGCGGACAATCGAAGGCGTTCTTTGTTACGTGATAACATATTTCGTTTATCAGATTGCCAATCACCCTTGGAGGCTAAAACAGCAATCTAAGTTATGTCAGACAACGCTGCGTGTTTTAACTCCCTTTCCGAATACGAAAACAGACGCCACATGCACTGTGCTTGAGCGTCGGTCGGATAATACAGACCCGGATGGCGTGGTCTCCACTGTTTGTTTGTGAGCGGTGAGATATGAAAGCCCAGGGATAATTTATTATCGAGAGAAACGCAGGAGAAGCGCCTCGTGGGGAGGTGAGGAGGGAGATTGACAGCCCGAAGGCAAACATTCAATTAATACTTTTGTTCCTCGTCTTCCACCGCTGACCCCATCCTCTCCAGCTTCAAAACCCTTAAGTGGGCTGGTTGAGTGACAAGATGGCCGTGAATAACAGGAGCACCGAGCCTCCCAGCGAGCAGGTCAATGCTAGAGGTAAGCTCCGCTTTGCTAAACCAGCTCTCCTCGTTCGTCGTGTGCCTGCTCACAATGGAGTGTCCAGACCAGCACATCATCGAATACGCGGAGGCAGACGACGAATTGGCATCGTACCCTGAGGGCGGATCCGAGGCATGGCTCGTCGTGCTAGGTGCTTGGTGCGCCATGATACCCTCCATGGGACTGCTGAACACGTTAGCCATTTTGCAAGCCTGGGTGTCCGAGAACGAGCTTCCCAATCTACCCGAGTCTACAGTAGGATGGATATTCAGCTCGTATGCTTTCTTCCTCTACTTTACCGGTGCACAGACGGGTGAGCTATATGGAAGCAACATCGAGAGAGTCCGACATAACTAAAGCATTCTTATTCCCCCCTTCAGGTCCGATATTCGACGCGTACCCCGTGCGAGTGCTGGTCATTCCGGGGAGTATTGGGATCGTTGCGTCTGTATTTCTCTTCAGCGTCTCCAAAGGTAGCCTCCCAAATCTTCTTATTATCGCGTATATACCGAAACCTAACGTGCTCCCAGAGTTCTATCAATACTTGCTCTCCTTTGGTGTGCTGGGTGGCATCTCCTCATCATTGCTATTCAACCCAAGCATATCAGCCATAGGCCATTGGTTCTACAGGAAGCGCGCTCTTGCAACCGGCGTGGCATGTACAGCGGGCGGAATAGGAGGCGTAGCGTTCCCTCTCATCATCCTATATGTTGCACCTCGACTCGGCTTCGGCTGGGCCCTGCGTATCGTCGGCTTCGTATGTGTAGGCGCGGGAATAACAGCATCCTGTCTCCTTCGAAAGAGACTGCCGCCGAATAAGAAAGCTGGTGCTTCCGTCGATCTTAAATCCCTGTCCGAGCCACGGTTCGCATCCACCGCTCTTGCGACCTTTCTGATCGAGTTCGCCGTCTTCATCCCTTATACTTACATCTGCTCTCATGCGATACATGCGGGTCTAGATAAGCACACAGCATATCTGCTCAATGTTCTACTCAATGTGGGTGCCGTCCCAGGGCGTGCGCTACCCGGCTACATTGCGGACCGCTTCGGATCATTCAACACGATGTGTGTCACAGCGCTTGCGTGCGTGGCAACGATCCTAGCTCTTTGGTACACGGCTGGTACAAACCCAGCGCAGGTGATCTCGTTTGCGCCTCTATTCGGCTTCTGGTCTGGCGCTGCAATCAGTCTAACACCTGTGTGCATCGGCCAAGTATGTCGGACTGAGGACTACGGCAAGCGAAGCGGCACGGCTTTCTTTCTCGCGAGCTTTGGTGCCCTTGTGGGCATACCCATTGCAGGCGCTATCTTGGAGCTGCACAGCGGTTCCTACCACGGATTGATTATATTTGCTGGGGTCCTCTACGTGGCGGCTCTGGCTGCTTTCATTGTGGCAAGGGGCCTATCAACTGGGTGGCGCCTCGCAGTCTTATTTTGAGCCCCGTTCCGCAGATATGATAGGTGAATCTTAATGAATGGTAACTTGAGAGACTCTCGAGTTTTCGAGAACACAATTAGACTAGAAAACATATAGAAGCGGAATATAAAGAATAGAAATTCCAGCCATTTGTATTCCCAATATGTCCTATATGCCCAAGGTATCATGACTCATAGAGAGAAGCGTACGGATGGACGATCCAATCTATTTCCATGGTGTATACATTTCACTCTGAGATCTCCATCCATCCATCCATCCATTCATCCATCCACCTAATCACCAAGCAGACAGACCGCCAATGATGCTCTTGAAGTCGCACACACCAATTGCCGCCACTTACTCCGTCTTCATAACCTCCTCAAAGATCTTATGCATCTCCATTGCGCTCTTCTTGGGAGTTCTCTTCTGGCCGTTCTTGTAGTCGACGAAGGTGACGCCAAAGCGAGTCTCGTAGCCCTCGGCCCACTCGAAGTTGTCCATGAGAGACCACGCCATGTACCCCTTGACATTGCACCCGTCCTCGGAGACGGCCTTGGCCATGGCGTGGATGTACCCGCGGAAGTAGTCGACGCGGAACTGGTCGTCGAGAATCTTCTCGAACGGCAGGTCGTTCTCGCCCTTGATGCTCGTCCCGTTCTCCGTCACGTAGATGGGCGGGTACCCGTACCGCTTGCTGAGCCAGTTGATCAGGTTGCGGAAGCCCTGCGGGTTCGGCCGCAGCCAGAACGACTGCGTCTCCGGGCCGATGACCTCGCCGTACTTGTTGGTGGAGTGCGTGGTCAGGTTGCCCAGGAAATCTTCCGGGGCCGGCTCCCCGGTTCCGTGCTTGACGTAATCGGCCGTGTAATGATTCATGCCATAGAAGTCGTTGGAGCCCTTTACGAGCGCGGCCTCCTCTGGTGTGAACTCCGGCAGGCGGTCGCCGAGCTGCTTGCGCATAGAATCAGGGTACTTTCCGAAATAGACGGGGTCGGCGAACCACGAGATGGCGAATTCTATCTTGCGATTGGCGGCAATTTCATCTTCAGGGTCCTCGGGGTCCCAGGGGTAAGCCCAGTCTCCGTTCAGTGTGATGCCGATTTGACCCTTGTCTGTGGGCTTGAATTCATCGCGGTAGACCTTTACGGCTCTACCATGAGCTACTAGTAAGTTATGGCCGACTATCCACGGCTCGCGGCTGGAATCCCCCACGGGGGATTTAGTTCGGTCCGAAGTATGGCCCGGTGCGAAGAAACCAGTGCTGTAGCCGAGAATAGCGCTACAGAAAGGTTCGTTGAAGGTAATCCAGTTCTTGCATTTAGGAATTGCCTTGAATACTACACGAGCGTAATGCTCAAAATCGAGCGGGAACTCTTCTCTGTTCAGAAGGCCTCCGTACCGCTGTTCGAGTCCGTCTGGGACATCCCAATGCAATAATGTGATAAAGGGGGTGATGCCAGCCTCGAGCAGGTCGTCGACAAATTTGACATAGTGGTCAATGCCTTTCTGGTTGATAGGGTCGTTTCGGCCACCGAGGGGAATAATTCGAGCCCACGACAACGAGAATCGATACGCCTTTGCTTTCACCTTCTTTAACAGATCAATATCCTCAGCGGTCCGATTATAGGAATCGCAAGCAACAGACCCATCGCTCTTGTCGGCAATCTTCCCCTCTATTTCACAGAACTTGTCCCAGATGGTCGGTCCACGTCCGTCCTTATCTGTGGCACCCTCAACTTGAAAGCTAATGAGGGGGCAACTGGATTAGCTCGGAACCCATTTGGGGGGGCTAGGGGCTATGTAGTCTCGGCAGATGCTTCAGCTGGAGAGAGGATGTAACTTACGCAGCAGTGGCAAACCCCCATTGAAAGTCTGAGGGTAATGACATTCTGGTCAGCAGATGAAAAAGAGGAGGCGGCAGTGACTAGGCTATTTGGGGCGCATAAGATATCGCTTTGGTCTTGTCTGGAAGAACGGTTATATATGTTGCGCACTGTCCCGCCAAGACATCTGTTGACTCCAGCTTTCGATGGAGCAGGTCTGAAGGGTCATATAACAATCTGACCTGAGGGAGGCGGACCATCCTACCCTTATATCTTCAAACTCAATCTCTAGGGCAGTCATTTGACTCTCTACGGCTTCCCGGCTCGCCCGCATCGGAGCATGGCAGCCGAAAACATAAAGCCTTGCACCCTATAAGGTGATAGGCATTCAGCGGCTCATTCTCACACAGCGACGATCCCCGCCGCGGGGTAACCATTCCTCACTATGCTTAAAGAAATTCTGTGAAATAACATATAGCGCCTTTTCGTAGGAGTTTGAAGAACCCCACTGTGAGTTCCTGCATGGCGGCAACTTTGCAAGACGGGCGCGACGGCCCGCAAACCCGGATTGCTGAGAAGCATGTGAACTGGCTATCGTGTAGAGTCGCGAGAACTTCGGGTAAACAATCATGGGGAAGCTGGCCGACAGCCGCATTGAGGGTTGTCATCCCGGGAGGAGCCGGCCCTTGCGCTCGGGACTGCGGGGGGAGACGCATGGGTCGGTATTGCATAAGTACTCAGTAGGTCTGTACTTAAGTAGGTAGTGGCATTTTGGCCCCCTCAAGTGATGTGTGTGTGTATGAGGAGCGTTTCGAATAAACAAGCTACAAACATGTTTCAAGCCTTGATATCCTGTCACATAGAGGGGAAACCCTGCCGATTGTTGATTATTGTGGTATTCTTGCTTTGGTACTATAATTGCATCGGGTCTGAATGCCTTTTCCAATTTCATACAGCTTTTGTGACGCAAGCAGATGATCAATACGAATTGAAATGTGTAGAATTGTAGGCCAGGAAGCCCCAAACACCTGGGCATGTGAAAATAACTCCAATAGAAGTAGCTAAGCGACGCACCTGAATAAGCAACTGACTGCATCAACATCCGGAGATTTCAACAGTTCTATGCCTTGAACGCCAAGCAACTTCCCTCGGCCGTCCGCTGTTCTTACTCACGTTAATTCCTATTCTGATGCAATTGGATTCCGCCATTTAAGCGACTGAATTAGCCTAGAAGCGAGCTCCTTTTCCCACCTCTTAATAAGACGAAGTCCCAAACAATGTAAAGCCAGGTGAGCTCCAGTTGTGAAAATGGCCCCAATTCTGACAGGCAATGGCAAGGTGATCACAACGAAACAGAACAGGTGTGCACGGCACGCTGCAGATCACGATAGCAATATGACATTGCCACAAAACGAGCGTCCGGGTCGTAGATTGGGCCCATTTCCCGTTGCTCCGCTGAATTTGATTGGATATAAGTGCCATGCTCTGCTTAGGTGATGGCGGGATAGAGCTATGCGGCAGATGACGTGGACATGCCGGCGGTGTTATCGTCGGTATCTAGCCTCTTCCTCTTACCCTGGGTCGAGGTAGACGATTCTGGTGAGCCTCCCTCATCATCATCATCATCAGCTGTCCACTCGGTGATCTCGATTTCCATGCGCCTGGTACCGTCTCGGCTCTGTCGAACACGCTTGGTGGTGTGTATATTGCCCAAGCGGCTGCCCGAAATGAGACTGTCGAACCAAGGAATGCCTGTGATCTCACGGCCAATGAGGTCGCGGCCAGACTCTGGTACGGCCGAAGGCACAATTTCCATCTCATCTACGTCGCTGTCGTCGGGAAGGAGACCCAAGTCTTGGAGGTTGTACAGGTCCTCGGTGAGAAGACTTCCAAGGGTCAATTGTATATAGTCGGCTTCGCTTCGCGGCTCTTCAGACCAGTATGACAGAGGTGTGCCGCAGTAACCACAGAAGCTTCGCTGAGTATGGAGCTCGGCCGGATGCGCATACTGACGGCGAATGGTGGACCGTGTCTCATCGGGGAAGAAGGGGAAGACTTCGCTATGGAACCAAACCAGGGGCACACGGATGAAGGCGGACAGAGGCGACGCCGAAGAAATGCCTGTTATAGTTTCACTTTTAGTCACTGTCGAGAATGAAGCAGGCTCGGATTTGCATCAAGGTAAGGGAGTGAAACAGAAGAGGCCAAGGCAACATACGGTGATATACATCTGAGTCAAAAATAACCTGGGCTAGGTTGGACGAGGCGTTGGGAATCTGAATGGCATACTGATTGCGGCCGCACAGGCACGAACCCCTCAGCTGAGCTGCCAGTGAAGCCATACCAACAGTAACGATAGATTATAAGAATAAGAAGCTGGCGATTTGATGTGCTAGGTTCGATCGATAAATGAACTTGTTCCTTTTTCAACGTACGAATAGCTTCGCTCACGCCAAGAAGGCGACCTACAACGGTTACCTTTTAGAAATAGAAATATTAGAAATATATGATATATGATATACGTGGGATAAGATAAAAATAAAAGGTGATAGGCGGTGTTGGAAGCCAAGCCTGGGGTGACGAAATTGAAGCGGCGATAAGACAGGGCTGGATACTACTAGAAGATACTGGCAAGTGTATTCCACGCTGCGTTTGCGCTTCAGGCCGGATTTTTACCCAAGGCGATTGGAGACTCACCTGATCGCTGCAGATGTACCCTGTCTTCATAGTGCTGTTAAGATGGCACCACTATTAGAGGCATTGAGGAGAAAGGTGACGTCTACAGGTACTTAAAGCTGCGACAAGTAGATGTCATAGTGGACCTAACCGCCTTTAGATAAGTCTCGCTGCTAACTAACCCGCCTGGTAGGTACTACCTACTACGTACAGTGCTAAATATGACTGAGCACATATTTAGCTCACTGTACACTACTATGTACGTCCTCACCATTTAAGGATGTCCGGGTCGCTCGTGAATGAGGTTGTCGGCTACGATGAGCCTCCTATTCTGATCAGTGTGCGTAGGTAGGCAGGTGGGAAACATCTCGGAACTTATCAAGGAGCAAGTGTTCTCCGACAATGTTCAGACCGTTGCTAATGTTCACGAAGACCAAGCAGCGCAACAGACGGTGCTGCTCGGAATATTACATTTCAGGCGAGAGGAAGTGATTGATTATCAATTAGCTTGTTCTCTACCTACAGCTTCATTTTTTCTCATTATTCGAACTACGGGAACCCGTTTCAGCTTGCTCACGGTCACCAACAGCGTCATCTATCTCCGAGGACTCCATGTCCGTGGCCTGTTTCTTACCTCGCTGCAGCCACCATTTGAAGAATATCGTCAGAAATTGCGCGATGAATACTTGTTCTACAGTGTACAGGAGAACAGGAACTTGAATCGACGAGATGGTGAAGTTGTCTTGCTTTGACCACAGCGCAGCAGCTAGTGGGATGCCCACACTCGTCGTCTTTGCCGCGCCACAGAAGCAGACGGCTACCACCAGTTCTCTCGACATCCTCTTGACCGTGATAACCCGTCTTAACACGTCGGGAAGGCGAGAACCTATCCTGGAGTCGGCCATGTACGCATTTAGCAGCCTGGTAAGTGCCAGTGGTGGGTACGCTATATAATAACAAATAATGGTGAAGAAGAGATACTCTGCTATATTCAAGAAGACGTTGAAGATGACCGACGATTTGGGCAGCTCGGTAAGTGCACCAGTCTCGAAGGCCCCCGAAAACGTCGACCTATGCGTATCGATTAGCTCTTCGTCTCCGCGAGTCCTCGAACACAGCTACATACCAAGCCACCAAAACCATCAGTATTGAGGCCAATTTTGCGAGATAGAATGTCCGCAAAACCCAGGAGGTCTGTTTCGGGAAAGTCCACCGCAGGCCTTGGCCTACTGCTAGCGGCAGGAGAACGCTTAACCCAAGCTGCATCAATACACCGACGTACACCGGTCCCAGTGTGCCCGGTGTCGCCGGACGTAGAGACTTGAGCTCCGGGGTGTTTGGCAGGAAACCGTATATCAAGAAAGGCGATATGATTGCACCAATAACATTGCCAATGACTACTTCAATGATAGATGCAGCTTCATCGCCGCCGGCATTGCGTGTCATGACGACGTTCGACGCCACGGTGGTAGGAATGCAAGCGACGATGATCATGCCAACTAAGATGCTCGCATCAACATTGCCTGAACTAATTCCGCCCGCAGCAATTATGATATATACCAACACTAGAGATACGTTAGCTATGGCGCTGGGTCAACTTTCACATCAGAGCCCGGACGGACTGAGTTGTATAACCGGTATAATAACCAGGTTAGTTCCTTGCACCACTATGTGCAACCGCCAATTCAACGCATGCTCTTTGAGTTTTTCCGGACTCAATTGCGCCCCGTTGATCAGGAATATGAGTCCAATGCCACCGTAAAGGATTGAATACTCGGATCTTATGGTGCCTCCCCGTGCTGCTACATCTGAAGAGACTGTCTCAGTCGACGCACCTCGCTGTTAGGGGTTTAACGTACGGGGAAAGAAATAGCCCAACACAGCAGCGACGCCAAAGCCAATAACCAGCCAGTTATCTATAATGAAAGACAGAGTTCGTTTCGCTACTCGGAGAGCCCTCGAGTGCACAACGGGGCTCTTCACTTCGCCCGCTCGATCCCTCTTCATTGCTTCTAGAGATATACCCTCCTAAAAGCGCTGAATATGGGAATAACCGGCCACGAACAGGTTGCTCACTTCTCGCTCAATAGGGCCATCGTATGTGTATAACAAAGCTCATCAAGTGGAAATTTCCTTCAATATCTACAGCTAGACAATAGATTTCGTCGCAAATCACAAACGGCGCTAATTCAACTTTAAGAGGCGGTGATCTCCTCACCATAATCCTATTTCCGAACTAATCGAAGCATTGAACCCGATGTCGCTGCCGAAGAGGAAGGAGAGAAACGGTGATGAATGGAGCATGAGGAATGCGGAGACCTGCAGTAGAAGACGTAGCGTACCTAGCGGGCGGGTCCACTTACCGGTTGCCATTGGATATCAGCTTTGTTGGCGCAAATAGTGAAAAGATATGGGCTTGTCTTTCCCGATAGAAATCAGTCCACCAACGGTTAGATGTGCTGAGCATCATCTCGTTTGTCGCCTCCTGCGATTCGCGGCTACAAATTTAGACTTGCGGCTCAGGGATTGAAGAGGGTTCATCAAGTTACAATAGCCACGAGCAAAGGCGCATCTACTCGTCCTTTCAGAGCCTGCTCAAGTCGGGCTACCTCGCAATCTGTATTCTCGACAAGGCCCAGGGAATCCTTCCGCAATCGTAGAAATACCGGCTAAGACAGAGTCACAACGGGTGACTTACTTAGAACATGGAGTGCCACACATCCATGGTCAATCTTGGACCTGATCGGAATCTTGAATACCAAGACACCACCCAATTGCAGATTCTCCGAGTTCCCGATATTTTTTGGCATCACAGACGTCTTCTAAAGGGTGTCGGATGACTGATAAACTCTGCTTAGAATTCCACATTATGTCATACTACATGTCCTTCTCGGCCCAGCCGTAAATGAATGCGCCAAATATCTTACAAAAGCTACACGCTTCAAATATCTAGTAGCTAGACCGCAATATATGCATGAAGACAATCCACGACAGAAGGTCATGGCTATAGAAGACAGCATTACTGAGCTCAAAGTGGCAAGTATTGTCTTTGTGTAAAAGCGATGACCTTTGTGCCGGTTCATCATATCCCACCTCAAAGTCAAATTAACCCTTTTCATCGAATTAATCGATCTGCCTACGTACTGTAGTCAGTGCAGCGAATACTAGGTGGGGGAAGCTCAGTTAAGACGCGAAGCGCTCACTATTCCTATTCTTGTTTGGAATCCGGAACAGCAAAGCTTACAAATTATGGTACAACTGTTATTTGCTCAATCCTTACACCTTAAATATATAAATATATGTAATGAGTTACGTGTGTAGTGAACCAACGGGGATGGTGTTCTCTTATGAGAACAAACTGATTAATATAAGGGTGACTCGCCTTCGATTAAGAAACAAAAATATGTGTGTTAAATATAGACGTTTTTAAATCAAGGAGTAAAAGAGCATAAATGTTCTTCTGTTTAAATATCAGAGCCTAATAATCACTTGTCACATAAAAGCAACACGCGATATTCAAATATAATGATCACACGATATGCCCTGCATTCTCTCTTCAATTCCAATATAATGAATTCTCGCAGGCAACGAACTTTGAACATAGGACTACGAAACAAAGGCACCATGCTGTCACGGTATTTAGTAACCAGAGTAAAGTTGGGTCACTGGTAGGTCACCGATAGGTGTAGTACAGGGTAAGGACTTAATGTTATTGATTCTTGTCATTATAGCTTATTAGTGACTACATTCCACGGAAGGCAGATAGGAAAGTATCACAGAACACAACTGAGGCAAGTTACCGTACCACTGCAAAAGTATGACGCAGTCAAGTCGGGCGCTTAACATTTGCTAAAGCTAGCATTCGGTATGAAAGGGAACAAACAATCAGGAAGGAGAACCCAGCTTGAGGCAAAACCTAGCACTCAAGCTCGATTTGCCGCTGGCTGAATATTACAGAACTATTAGCTTGGGAGGGCGTCGCCTTACACCGAGCATCAAATGGCGCGCTCCGATCGTGCGTCGGATTTTGTTCCTTGCCTGTATCTTTACATCATGTGAAGTACACCATGCCATTTTAATCATCTAGCCCCGAGGCTGATTCAACCTGGAGTATCACCAAACATTGCCTCCGCTGAGGGAAGGTCGCCAACTCCTTTGTCTTATCAGATTGATGTTGTAATACACCCTGTCCCGAATCCCACTTTGACCAGCAGGATCTATTCCGACTATACCTGGAACTGATACGGTTCTCTTGCCAAGTGGTGCCCCGATTGCAGCTACACAGACGCTTGTGACTATAGAACAGTCATTTTACCTGCAATATTGACGAGTTGGCATTAAAGCCCCTATACTGCTTGTCCTCGCACCCCCTTAACAGTGGATTCACTTCCAATATCTGCGAAGACGACTAGACATGAGGCATAAAATAATAAATTGCAAAGCCCCTTTCGTATCGCCGTTATCCTGTAGACTGTGCGATACCCGAGCAGGGTATACATCATCGTGATTTATACGATGTATCTTTCATTTGAATTGCTCTAGGTTCTAGAAATTACCTAAGACGCCTGGTTTCCCTTTACCACGCCATCATAATCAATCATGTCAAGGACGCCAGGTAACTGATGATTCCTGGGACCTTCGTAGCATAGCCTGATCTATGCCTCATTAGTCTTACATAGGCAGGCCCGCCGAGTATTACAGAAACTCGAGTGTATCGGGTTTGGGAGGGGTATTTATGGTTTGCAATACATCCAGGACCAGTCGGCTGGATTATTGACGTGGGGTATCTTATTTCTTTGAGTTCTCAGCCTCGGCGGCATCTCGTGCCCGCTTCTCCCGGACACCTTTCAAGCGCGCGTCAGATCTGGCTATCCGCAAGGCACGGTACGCTCCGCCCTCGACGCCTTGAGGCATCGCATCCTTCTGCACTTCGGTGACGCCTGGCGCGGTAGTCTCGAAGGCAAACGCCGACTTAAGGCTCCGAGTAGTCTCCACGTTGTCAAGAGCGGGGGCCTTGGCCTTGCGCGGGAAGAGGATGAGGCGGGATTGGTACTCTTTTAAGCGTCGGACATTGGCGGCGAGGCTCTCTTCTGACAGGTTTATGCGGCGGTGGTCAACAGCAATGCCAATTGTGGGTGCGAGACGGCGAGGAATTCCGGCGGCCTTTTGAAATGGTTATTGTTAGATGGGTTTGTCACGTCACGTCACCATATATGGTCTAGGAAGGCTTCGGGCTTCGGGCTTCGTGTTTTCGTACCGCAAGTTCATCTAAGGAGAAGCCACGGCCAGCTCGAGCGCGACGGTTGTACTTGATGGTGGGGCAGCGAACAACGGGTCGCAGTTTGTCTAAGGGACGAGGGGCGACGGCGACAGCCTTCGCACGACGGGCATCACGACGACGCGACTTCTGGCCAGCCTGGTCAAAATGGCACTTGACGCGCCTCTGCCAGTCTTTCCGGAAGTCTAGGAACAGGAACCCATCAGCACCAAAACGCATCGCACAAATTCGGAGGAGAGCTCACGGTTGTGAGGAATCTGCTGGTTGCCCTTGATTGCCTAGCGAAGCAATTAGCCACATGTTGAACACACACGCACGCACACACATGCAGGCAGAATATCGAATTACCATCGTGAAGATCTGGCTGAGACCACCGACGGAGTGTGACGTGGAATGTACAATTGGAATGTACAACACCCTGGAAGATCAACTCGGCCGCTGCGATGCCGCTGCGACGGATGGACTGACGTATTTTTTGGTATCCGAAGATATTTGATAAGGAAACCTCGATATTGTGCGCGACAGGGATTAAGTGGGGCAGGATGCAGCTCGAGCATTAGATGAATTATGTAAGCAGCTATTTAGGTAGGGTCCTATGCTATCTACTACCTACCCAAAGTTCTATAATGGATAGCTACAAATTGTTCGTTCGATGAGGATGTTATTCAAGACATGACGTGTCTTGCTGGAAATAGCGTGGGACATGGACGAATCTGATCTTGAGGAAAGAAGTAAAAGACCCAAAAAAGCCCCTGACATCGAAGTAAAAGAAAAGCAGCAGAATACCTCAAGTGTAGGCACTCAGAAGCAATACAGTCTGTTCTTCTCTTCAAATTACTGTCTTTCTCTTCGTCTGTTTTTAGTCACGTCTTGGCTTCCGAAACGCGTATTACCTTCGACTAAGCTTTGGATTTCTTGCTTATATAAAATACTGACCAAGTGAGAAATAATAGCCACATGCACCAGATGGTGTCTACAGCTGGAATTGATTATATTTCCTCCAATTTTCGAAGGAAACTGCTGTGGAGCACAAGGAGTATGTGAGACTTCGTATCTCTCCTTAACACCTCTAGCCTAAGATGCTGGAAGTTCTTGGACTATTTATGATCTAAAATTAGAAATTCCTCCTATTTGGATATATAAAGTGTCGTTATACGATCACCTTTCGTCTCTGACTCACGACCCGACCTTCCGGGCATTTCTCAAATGTGTGATCCTATTTCAGATGTATAATATAATTCAATAAGGCCTGATGGCCTAGCGAACTTTGAAGTGATAGAAAGCTCGGCTTGCCCTTTCCTCATAGGGTGAGTGACTTAAAGTAGATGCGTGCATTTGATGTGGCCACTTGATTACTCTATCTTGATATGTCGGTGATTTCCCCCTGGACTGCGCTGTTATTAATGACGATTAAACTGTGCGACGAATGTTATACAGCGAAACAGTTTCTTCGTATATGTGGTTCGTTGCAATAATACAGAGTAGAAATGTGTTGTGGCTGTGTAAAGTTCGATAGAAAAACCCACCATGGCTAGATAGAATATCGTATTCTGAATTTAGAAAGGCGTACGTCAGCTATCTAAATAAACTTAAATTTGAAAGTTAGTGTGTCGTGTAGTTCAAGTATTTCCCCTTGGTCTAACGTCTGCTCAATCTGCAAGATCCGTATACGGGCCATCCCGTAGATAAAGATCAGCCTAGCTCAAGTTCAATCCTTGGAGCCCCTACCTATATCAGAAAATGACACAGTTAGCGGCGCTGTTAGCTTTGTCATTATCTCCTTGTAGTAACATACAAGTAAGAAGGGCTGGCTATGAATGAGGAAATATTGGGCGAAGAGATTGCCGAAGACAATTGGCCCGATATCTGCATCCTAACTATTTGCAAATTCCGTCGATAGCACTGCGGAATTTGCCGTTCATCTGGTAAGGAAGTCAGGATTTGATATCAATAGATACAAATTGGCAATGACAATGACACCTGCGTGTTGTTAGGTCGCAATTACCACCGCCATAATGCAATGATTGACCTGGTTCGTGTTTTGAATTCAAGATTATCTGTAAAGCAGGTATGAGTCTCTCCTAGCTTAGTAAATCGTCGTAGTATAGTTCTAACAAGCAGGAACAAAAATTACTCGAGCAGCGTCACTGTGAGCGGCGTGTATGGTCTGGGAGCAAAGAGGGCTTGATGTTGTTGTCGCCCTGACATCTTGTAGGCAGCGAACGATTCGAGACTCAATACCTTGGCATATAGCGGACGGCGCGACTCCTCTTCCGTTTCATCCGTAGAACGGATAAGGAGCGTCTGAGCAGTCAACGGTTAGTCACGGGGATGATTAGAAGTTTTGCGCAATTACCTCAGACATAATCCATACTCATGATTCCACGTCCCTACTACCGGATGTCAACTTCTGAACGATCTAATGTGCCATCTATTTCTTCCCTAATGACGACGTTGATGACATTATCACAGCAAGTGACCTATACATAGGAATGGCTCAATGCAAAGCGACTGAAACCGCTTACACTCTTGCTCATCTTGGATCGTCTGGCTGGAAACTCTAAGCAGAGAATTCGTTCGGCACACACTAGGCCGACGCCTATATCGGTTGGAATCCGGCGAGCTGCGATCCCCCGTTTAGCACCGAAGGCAACAAAAAGAGCGAGAGAGGCAGAGCCAAGGGCACCAATCAAGGCGTCACGAGGACGGGGATGCTTCGGCGATGAGTTGCTCCTCACGATGATTTAGTCGGTCTGGGCGCGAGAGTGGCTGACCTGACCAAATGGTTCTTCTTGTGTTAGATCAAAGTTACCATGCCCCAGCCCTAGATGGCTAGGGACGCTGTTCGTTCTGTGAGATGAGAGGGCCTGACAAAGAGGTCTGGTCAGAGTAGTATGAAGGCTGAGTGGCGAATGACTATGCCTGCGCGCACCTACTGTATGCAACGCTATATTCATAGTATCATCTATCCATTTCGCTATTAATGGAGAGGCGAGAGGGTTGTTGCGTAGGTGCATCCTAAGCACATGCATTTGGCGGTGAATGCCTCGGCGTGCGTGTCCCTTGCGTCTTCTGACGGGAAGGCTGATGACCCTGGACGATTTGGATATTGCGAAATGATTTGCTGAGCACCGGTTATTAGTTCTGAGAGGTCGACGCCTCCTCGCCCCCTCGGAGGGGATCGACTGCGGCTTTATTTGCTACCGTAACACCACGGCGTTTGAGACCCCCCTGTTCGTTCCCAAGGCGCGGCCCGGTGATTGAGACGAAGGAGACGCACGTGCAAATATGTCTGAAGACGTATAGTGGCTGTACGGGTATAGTGTCCCGCAGAAGCCAGCTTGGGAAGCGTGCGACGACATACATGAGAGATTCGCTTGGGTCCATCTGCGCGTTGAATGGGTCGAGCGATGACCAATTGGTTGGATTATCCTACTTGGCTACCTGCTTGGCTGAATGCGTGCGCTCATCAGGATCTCTTTCGACTTCGTTCTACTAAGTATCATATCATGTTCCTCGTCCTTCTCTATAGATATCAGCAGTGATCGACCTCCCACCGAGAACGTGGTGCCGCGTCGTTGCATCCAAGGCTGGCCAGCGTTGTAGTCCAGCTTGTCGTATCGGTACTTTTCGGCATACATGGACTACTTATGTTGCATTCAACCGAGAAGAAAAGAATCGGTCTCCGCTTCTGTGTGTACTTAAGTAGGCATGACGTTGCGGTGTTGGGGGACAAGTCCTAGTATGCTGACCGCACTCAGATATTGTAACCTGCGTCACGCGCCGCATAGTATATCTACCTGTAACTCAGTAATTGGGTAACATAAAGTTTGGTAGACTACCTAGGCAGGTATTCATATTCTTGTGATGCGAACGTGGAGGACACCAATAAGGGGTCTAGCTACACACACCATCTGCCATATCTTAAGCAATGCACTTTTTCTGTGGTGTAGAATAATCTGGATGGTGTGGCAGGCGCGATTGATATTCGTCTCGATTGCTTCTTTAGGAGCGATTGTCATCTGGGAAGCTTGCTTCGCGACCCACCAAGCCCCAAGACTCTTGAATAATGATTCGCGGAAGCATGGGGAACAGAATACCCAAGTGGGACGGTTGGGAAAGACTACCCCTACCAGTAGATAGTGTCATGCAGCGCGTTATTTATAGAATTTGGCGGGGATGGGTCAGAAGGGTACCACCAAATGAAATACGCTGGTTGGTTCTCTGTGTCGGTCTAAACTCAACTAAGTACTTAAATAAGTAGGCAATTTTCGTGCTCGTAGGAGCACATATTGCACCTTGTTATCACTTTGGGACAATTGCAAACCAAAAAACCCTTATCGCGTCAGGTTTTTGGAACAGCCGTCAATTGTTATTTAAACTGGATATCCCGCTTGCAGCTATGCTGATGCAGTCTTTAAGCTTGAGTATTTGCGTTACAGAATGCAAATACCATGTGGTATCCTACTATATAGTAGCCTAACCCCAGCAACCCACCTCCTATTATAAGATGATGCAGGGTAGATATTCTCTCACCTTCATAGAGTATCGGACTTTGTAACTTACGTTATGTGGACCAAGTTGTTCTCCAAAGGATCTAGTTGCCTCATTAGTAGTATATATAAGCTGTTAAGCCTTCAAATGCAGTATACAACTACCGGGAGATCCGGAAGCCTTGGTGGCTAATGAGAATTCTTCGACTACACACTGCGTGCCTACGAACATGCCGAATTGAAAAGTAGTCGATCGAATATATCAGTTGACGAGCCGATCTAAGAATGGTCCTATATACGATCAGTATGCGGCCAAAAGAAGACATCCTGATGGCGTCGTTATAATACAGAGAGCCATAACAGCTTCGCAAAGAGCAAAGAGACGTAGAGCCTGTCATCTCGCACAGCTGTGCCAAATTGGGATTTGTGAAGGCCATAATGAATTTCGCAACGGTCGTATGTGCCGTCTCCTCAGATAAGAATAAAAGGTCTGGAACTTCGACCTGAGAGACCTAAGCTCTCTCTATAAGTATGTGTTGTGCTTGTGACTTTCGTTGGTATCCTAATGTGCTGGTTCGAAAATGCCGGCCAATGAGAGGTAGTTACTTGGATTGGCTAGCTGAGCCGGACTAGGTACTTAATCTGCCATAGGTACATGTACTAGGGGTGATACCGTAGGGCTCGTCATAGCTAAAAATGGAAACATGGATTGGCCACACGCTTCAGCCGAAAACTTGAGTTGGCTTTATCTGTCGAAGAGGCCCAATTGGACCGCGATTTTAAAATCTGCCTACGCTACCTACTAAGTTAGTATGTAGCAAACGGTCTATATGGTTACGTAAGTAGGTATCTGGTCAGTTAGCGCATCCGGTTCAGGAAATCGACATCAGTATTGGTAGCATTGCTACATGAACATTATCGGTCACGTCTATCCACATAACGTAGACTACTAACAGTTGTTGTATTGCTGATTGCCTACTGCCCACGAGCTTCGTGTATGGATTTGTACACAACAGCAGCGCCATTGCCTTCAGCTCGCTTATCTCGCTTACCTTCTCTTCGTCCCATCTCAGGCATAGCCGTTGCTTTTGCCCTTTCAGCACTCCGGCGCAGCAGATAACCTTACTTACTAGTACTTTCATACTCTCCGCAAGGACACTAACGTTAGGATCATGACTAGTAAAACAACAAGAGGCACATACCGAGATTCTAGCTCGTACACTAGAACGCAGCTACGCTTAGACTGGGTTCTCTAAGTAAGTATCTACTAGACGACGACCCAACAACTTACAGCACCATTTTCGCACTACCTTAGCGTACAGGTTGGAGGCCAGGTAGGCAGTTTTCAAGAGACTGGACTGTGACACTGGACACAGGTTCTGGCCGTGTCGGCATTACCTACCCAGCCTGGCATGCCAATTAATTGCCTAACATGTATTAGGGTCATCCGAGTATGACGCTACCTACTGACGTACAATATACGGTGCTACCCACTTGGACGAATACGCATACTGAGTACTAGTATGTTCATCCCCTCCTTGGCGCAGTTCTCCCCGGTTCATTACGGAGTATTGGAAGAAGCTCGGAAGGTAATATAATGCCTTAGGCCCTGATGAACTCAACATACATAATCAACATGACAACGACGAATCAGCATGGGTCTTAGTATTACCCAGAGAGCGTATTTGACTTGTCGATCCCGCTCTCCATGGCCACTGAACCAGTATAGTGCACTATTTGTACCTACCTATATGCTCCATCAGCACAGCACAGCCCCCCCTTTCGACCGGCGCGGCGGCGTCGAGAAGCGGCAGTAGCAACCGGAAGCAAAGAGCAGAAAAGCAGAAAAGCAGAAAGGTAGAAACCTAGAAGGCAGAAAGCAGGTTAGAAGATCGAAAAACCCCCCTCCCATTTCAGCGCTGCACCACCTGGGCACCAACCAGACCTACTAGTAGCTGGACAAACCGAACCCCTGTACACACCTGCACCACGCTAGTGTAGGGCGAGCGCACCCCATCTGCAGGACATTTTGTTGGTTGGGCTGCTTTTTTTGCTCTGTTCTGGCATTGTTGCATCGGGTTGCTTTACGCATACTTTAGCTTTGGCTGTACAGTAGTTTTCGTCTCATATTGCTTTACACCAGTCAATCCTTTAGGTACAGCACAGCACAGCAGCGCAGCAGCACGCTATCACTTACATACTTGGAATACACTACACGTACTTTACGGCAACGGGTGAGCGAGCGCGCAATGCGCAGGACAAGGCACTATTACACATGTCAATTGACTGACTGACATAGATTGGACGAATCAGCCGTTCGTTTACAGGGGCGCGGGAGCAGAGAGCAGAGAGCAGAAAGCAGAAGCAGCAGATCATAACCAAGTATACTATCACTACCACGAAAATTTAGGGGAATACTGCAACATCTAATCCCGGACTTGGGTCCTATCCAAAGTGTCCTCTATTCTGTAATCAACGCTTTTTACTCTCTTTTAGTTTGTTGTCTTGCCGTGGTCGGTTGGCGTTTTCATCTTGCATTTGCGATTGTCGGTTTGCGCATTTCGCATCTGGGCTTTGTCTGCCTGCGCCGCCCTGTTGCTCCTTTGTCCTTCACCCGACACTGGAAACCAAAATAGATTTTGACCCGACCAACGCACACACACGGGCTGAACCGGTTTGAAACATAAAACATAATAGCGATGCCCTCCTTCGGCCGCATCGGCAAACTTAGCAATAGATCTCAGCACAACCTGCTTGAGCAGCAACAACAACAACAAGTCCAGCAACAGGCACAGCAAATAGCTTTACAGCAACAACAACAACTTCACCTACAACAACAGCAGCAGCAGCAGCAGCAGCAGCAGCAGCAGCAGCAGCAGCAGCAGCAGCAGCAACAGCAGACGACATCGGCGACAGCTGCTGTGGGCAGTGGTGGAGGTGGTGTAGCACTGCCCCCTTCGCAACCTGCAGCTTCACCGTCCCAAGGAACTCCAGGCCCACGGAAAGTTTCAACTGCTGGCATAGGCATAGGCGTAGGCGTAGGCATTGGCATTGGTCCTGATCCATCCAGCAATCCCCCTTCAGCCTCGCCTGGACCGCCACCGTCGCTTGGCTCCACCGACTCGTTCCATCGTCAACTCCAGCAACAGCAACAACGGCCACCGACACCGTCGCAGCAGCAACAGCAACAACTCCAAAAGCTACAACAGCAGCTACAACAGGCCGGCAACAGGGCCAGTCTACCACCAATACCCCTCCCACAGCACCAGACGCTGCCGCATCCGCATCAACACCAACATCAACAACAACACCAGTCGCCCTTCTCATTAGTCAATTCCAATAACACCCAACCTCGCGAGGTCCTGCGCAAAGCCAATCCTAACCTCCCGCCCCCACCCGCCCAGGGGCCAACCGCGATACCCCTCAATCAATCCAATCTCAATCCTAGTTCTAATCCCGCCGCTGCCGTGTATAGCACCAGACCATCCCAGCAACAGCCACCACTACAACAACAGCAGCCACCCCCGTCCCAGCAACCCCACGATAACTTCGCCGAGTTGGTCTCGCGCTCCCAGTCGGCGCGGTTCTCGCAGCACATCACCCCGCTGCAGACCCAGACCATCTTCGGCATTGCTTCGAGCTCCGTCGACGACTTGCCGCAGACTGCCTCCGGCGGCTCGCCCATCATCCACCAGGGCCCCTTGGCGGCTTCTCACAGCCAGGCCGCGCCCAGCGAACCAAAGCGCTCCGCTCGCAAGCTGATCAGGCATCTGATTTCCGGGTCCTCGAGTCGGCCCCCTCCTGCTGATAACCACGCCCACGATCCATCTCACGAGAACGCCGCCCCTGGAATTGTCCGCCGACCGTCGAAGCGAGCAAGCAACACCCCGAAAGGGAACCCGTTACTCGCCAGATCGATTGATCACCCGGACTGGGTTCCTCCTCAGAGATCGAGCTCACGACCTCCACCGCCGCAACCGCCACACTCCCAACAGCAACAACAACAACAACACGTCCAACAGTCGCCCGTTCAGGGTGTTGGCGAATTCGAAAGCCCCTATCCGCTCGCTCGGTCCAATCAAGATTTACTTGCACAGATCTCACAAGAAGCCTTGCCACCTACCACGATTCGACCAGTACCATCCGAGGCCGTCGAGAGTTCACCGTACGACCAAGAAGATCTCGCCTTCCACCAACAACAAGCTATTGCGCAGCACAAAGCTCAGCTGCTCCAGCAATTGGGCCACACTCACCCTCAGCAGTCAGATCAGCAGCAACAATTGGCCGGGCAGGTCGTGGTAGACCCCGCGCAGAGTCCGTACCCGTCGGCGCATGCACAAGAAAAGCAGCCCAGTAGCAGCAATCCCTCCTCGGTCTACGTTGGCCACCTCACTACTGAGACATCGCAGCCACCCAATCCGGAAACTGTCTCGCAATTGTCGCATGAATCGCCAACTTCTGACTCAGAGCAACCCCCAGACAACTTCCATTCAGCCCAGGAATCCCCAGCTGTAAGTCAAGCGCCGCACGAACTACAACCTCACTCCGTGCAGCAGCCACAACCACCACCACAGCAACCAGAACCGCAGCCACAAGCAGCGGCATCCCAAGGTATGCCTCCGCCGCCACCACAAGCTGCAGCACCAAGCCAGGGCCGTAAATCAGCAGATAATGACAAACAAATGCGATCCGTTGAGCCTCCTCCTGGTCCTCCACCCTCTTATCGGCACAGCCAAGGCCCGATTACCGCTATGAACAACCTCCCACCCACCCCCGGTGCAGGCACCCCTGCACCTAACTTTCGGCCTGGCGGTGCTGGAGAACGGCAGCAGTATGAGGGGTCCAGCACTGAGGATCGTAACCGCACAAACAGCCCCCAACCCTCGGAAGGGGTGGATCATGAGAAGCAATTCAAAGATCTAGGTAAGGGCAATTGAACCTCTGCGTGAGAGCGAAAACAGCTGACTTGTAACATAGTAACGAAATATAAAAATGTCAAGAGACTCTATTTCGACGGTAAAACGCAGATTGAGCAAATGACATCTCAGATAGAACAGCTACAGAATGCTGTCGCCAACCAACGCATGTCACAATCCCGGACGGCACTTGATGACAACGAGTATGCGACACGGTTTAGCCGGCTCAATGGGGCTATCAACAACTTGTCATTCAACATTCGCAAAGACTGGAGCACCCTCCCGGGTTGGATCGAACGGTATGTGACGGCGGACGCGGTCAAGACGGGTAAGCAAGAGATGACCGCTGTCGGAAGAGCTATTATCTCGCGATGGGTTATGGAGGAGATTTTCAACAAATGTTTCCATCCGGCGCTCGATGTGGACCTGAGTTGCCATCTAAAACAGATTGAGCAAAACATCCGCAGGTACTCGTACACCATGAGTAGCCAGGAAGAATATGATGCCTTAACAGCTAAGGTGGTGAATTGGCGGATGGCGACCCTGGAGGGCCTTCAACATATGCTCAACTCCCCCGAAAGTGGAGAGCACCGTACTGATTTCACCAAGATGACGACAACTAATCTTACCGCAACATTGTACCGGTACCTTGTCGACCCCCCGCCCGCCGGTGTGGACGGTAGTGCGTCTATGATCGTGGAGTTGGCAGTGGGAATAGCTGCCAACCTGCCGCTTGAGAGTCGCGACGTAGCCTTGACCTACCCCATGCCAGGGGACTTGGTACAGATGGACATTATGGAACCAGAGAAAGCGCCGCTACCACCGTTACCGGAGCTGGCGGACGAGCCCGAGGACAACGCCAAGGATGCCGACAAGGCGGCAAAGCGCGAGAAGACAAAGAGTGGTATGTTGACAATGCTTGGCGGCGTACCGCATCCCGCCAGCAGCAGAAAAGGTAGCACAGCCTCGATCCTCACTGACACGACAACGCCGGCAGCAACATCACCCCTGAAAGACGCCCCGAGAGTCCGTTTTGCCGGTTTCTTCGGAGTAGAAGTGCGAGGCCGCCAGGTATTATCGAAAGCCCCCGTTTGGACGATAAATTAGAAGTGGCCCGGTCGCCTCGGCTTCCCCAAATGGCCAAGCCCAAGAGAGTACGCAGTTGAGTTGCTTTCGCCAGAGCATCGGTGTATCTAGGTAACCCCTTTCTTAAGAGTGGTCGTTATTTTCTAGCATGTCATAGAATCAAGCATCGGATACGGAATCGCGAAGGGTTGCTGTTTTTGAGAGACGGCGGTGGGACGATGAAAAGTACGAGAGACAATGTGGCAAGATATTTTCCATATATATTCTTTGGTCTAGCCGCCTTGTTTACAGAGCTGCCTGGGTTCTATAGCCCGGTGTGTTGAGAGGGAAACTCGGGATCAAGAGAGGATTCACAGAGACAACTATGAAATTCTCTCTATCAAGGCACCTATCGACAATTATGGAAACGTGCAGTTGCAACGGATTCCATTCCCGAGCGAAATGGAAGAGTTGACTTATTAAGCACACCGCTTGCCTAATTCGAGTTTCTGCCGTTGACCCCTCCAAACCACGACCCTCAGTACTGTCGAATTGCATGTGAAGCGATCGACGTCCAGAAGACGTGCGCGCATTTATTCTTCGGGCGCAAAAAAACGAGTCGCAGTACGGAATATTCAAGGATACTCTATATATATTTTAGTCGCCTTGTTCTCTCTCCTCACCTTGTTGTCCTCTTTCAAATACGAGTTCGTATGAAATAGTCGTTTCCAAGAGCTTTCAATAACAACCAGCCCCACCATCGCATCCTTACTATTAGGTAGTATCAAATCGCACTCACAACTCACCCACCCGCTGCCATGACGAGACCAGCGCACCTCGAGCCTTCTAAGCTCGGCACAAAGGAATAGTATGTCCGCCACTCTGCGCCCCAAGCATAGCTTTCGACGGAATCCTGTTCCAACACTGCAGTTGCATCTTTCATCTGCCTACCTATTTATCTACCTTGCTTCGAATTTTAAAGAAGGGGAAAAGGGGGGGGGGGGGAGAGAGATTGAGCCGGAGACAAGTAACGTCGAAAATGAAAACAAACTTAAGCTGAAATAATGGCGCTAACATTCGTTTTCCTTTGATAGCTGGGATGCCCTCTACACGACAGAAATAGCGAACCACGCGCACGACCCCGCAGACACGGGCACGGCCTGGTTTGACGACTCGGACGCTGAGGTGAAGCTTCTCGAGTTCCTCGAGGACCCGGAGCGTGCGCGCGAGCTCGGCCTCGACACGGCGACGACGTCCTTCTTGGACCTCGGCACAGGCAATGGCGCGCTGCTGTTTGCGCTGCGCGACGCCGGCTGGGAGGGGCCCATGCTGGGCGTCGATTACAGTGCGCAAAGCGTGCGGTTTGCGAGGAGGATTGAAAGGACTCGCCGTCTTCCTCCTGCACCTACTTCTAATGGCGAAGAAAGGGATACAGAGGGGCGAAAAGGGGGCAATGATAACCATCGACAAGACGACGTGGAGGATGATGAAGGAGAAGAAGTAGACGTCCACTTCGTCGAACACGATATCCTTCATACCCCTGCAACGGCCCTTCTGGACCCTCGATTCGCGACCTCAGTCACCGAAGGCTGGGACGTGATTCTCGACAAGGGAACCTTCGACGCCATATCGTTGTCGGCCGAGACGCTAGACGGCGACGCACATACAAACAATGGAATCGCCACCAACATCAACACCAGCAACACCAACACTACCACTAACAGAGCAAGCCCCAGACGCGTAAACGAAGCCTACGGCACCCGCATACTGCCGCTCGTCCGCGAAGGCGGCATATTCCTCATCACGAGCTGCAACTGGACCGAGGCCGAGCTGAAGAGCTGGTTCGAAGGAGACGGCGCGGTCCAAGAAACACCTACCACCACAATCACTTCAAATCCAGCTCCAGATCCTAATGAAAATACAACTGGAAACGGAAACGAAGAGCAACAGCAGCAAGAGAAGCAGAAAGAATATTGGGGTTTCGAGGTCGTGGGCCGCGTCGAGTACCGCAGCTTCAGCTTCGGTGGCGTCAAGGGCCAGACCATCAGCAGTCTCTGCTTCCGGAAGGTCAGGAAGAGTAGGTAAATTAGATAGGTACTTAGTAGCTAGGTGAGTAGGGGCAGGCAGGCTAATATGTAGAGAGATATATATATATAGATTAGGTAGCTACTCACGTTAGCGAGCTGGCCGTTGGTGAAACCTTACCTACCTATCTATCTATCTAAGTACCTTTTTTACCTACCTATTTACCCTTCATCCACGATGATAAAGATTAGTGATTAATATGATACTCGATGCGCCAATAGAGTCAAAAAGCGTAGCCGTTGTACTACATGTCCTAGGGCGCGTGGTTCTTTAGCTACTTCTCGGGGTCGGAGAGGTAAAACATATACCAGATCTGCCCTCTGCTGTTCACCCCTTTTTCTTTTATTATAGAAGGAAAAACAGCATGTATGTAAAAATATGTCTTCATAGTTGTACGGTAACAAACGCATGTCTATTAAACTCTTCACGTTTTCATTTTATGTTCATTTCTTCTTTCTTTTTTTCTTCTTGGTATCCATAGCTGTATGAGGAGTTTATTTTGTATTCTTACAGAATATTCCCGCCTCAACGAGGGCCACTATCATATGGTGCTCCTCGTATGTTCATTGCTGCTCTATTGAATCTGATTTGCTCGTCTGGGATTCGGAAAGCCGAGTTTCGGGTAGTACTACCATTAATTTCAATGCTTTGTAGTTCCAGGAACCTATTCTCTATGCTTGCGGCCAATTGAAGGATGTTTGAAACTCCCAACAGACTATAATTTCTGCATCGACTCGATCCTTGACGTATAACAGCGACGTGACCATAAGATGCATCAAAAGGAAGTTGGGATGCGTGGCCATAACAAGCTGTGGAAAGAATTCTCTTGTGTAGCATTTCCTGATCTATGGCGACGTGTTCATTGGTTCTCCCCCGCCTATGCCGGGGACGCCACTGGCTGCGGTTGTGGCAAAGAATCTCACATCCACATCGTCATCCTTCTGGAGTTTCTCCAGATTTGGTAGTATACGTTGCTGGATCAACTCCATCGACTTCGGCGATGCTGTCGTATCCGTCTTCCCGGCCTTTTCTAAGCTATAGATAGTGCCTTCGTCAGGTAGCCGTTTTAAGACACTGACTAACTCGGCGTAGGTCTTCGCTACGTTGAAGCGAATGTTGGGAATCTCGTCTTCCACCAGCTTCTCCAGCATAGGCAAGATAGACTTCCCGATCACGTCAAGGCTAACCACGGTGGCCAATGTCTGTAGATATTAGAATACGTCGTGCAAATAGTTAAACATTTGGACTCACTGTAATCGCAAAGCACGTTGTCATCCGGTATAGGTAGTTCGGATGCGAGCCCATTGCCATGACCTTCGGAATGATAGCCTCGCTAGCCCACTCGACGCCGAAAACTTCTGTAAGTTTCTTCAGGTTATGGGTTGCGGCTTCTCTGATGGAGAAGACCGTGTCACCGAGCCAGCCCATGCAAAGTCCACTCAGCTTTTCATCAAAAAACTTGACTCCAAGTTGGCTAGCGAGCAGTGGGATATACTCGATAATAGCAAGCCTAACTCTCCATTGCTTGTCCTCGGCTAGCTGTACGATTGCAGGGAGCAATGACTGCGATAATAAATCGATTCCGATAACTACACATGTTAGATGAAATGAAGTTTAAAACAGGACACAATTAGAGACAAACCTTGGTTTACAAGCTCCAGTTTTGAGATAATGTGGAGACGAACCTCAGGAAATTCATCCTTTAGCATCTGCAAGAACATAGGAAGAAGGTGGTCGATAGTTCTACACACGGCGTATTAGTATGATGTTGATGAGCCGGGACGCAAAACATACTCTTGCTTGCCCAGAATAGGAGCGAGTCCGCTGATTTGAGTGCCAAGAGCAGCGCGGACGTGTTGAGATGGATCAGAGACTAGGTCCTCTACGGAACTCATGATATCTTTAAGAAGAGTATCTCGGTCCACCAAACTGCAGAAGCCAGGGATTTGACCGGCAATAGCGGTCCGGACTTCAGCCTCGTTATCTTTCAAGAGCTTCACGAAGGCAGGAACTAAGTCCCGCGACACGGTCTCGTCGTCTACGGCCTTGGCGATCTACAGATTTCTCTATTAGCCCCGCATACATCTCTTCGCAAGACGGAATCTGTACCTTTTCAAACCTATCAGCAATCATATAACGAACCCTCCAGCTCTTATCTTCTATCAGGCTACGTAGAGAAGTGAGTAGCACGCTGTGGCTGGCTTGCTGGTCTTTGGGGATCATCTCAGCAATTGAGATAAGGATCTCAACGGTTAGAAGCCGGACACTGTCTTGGTCATCTTGAGCAAGATGTTGGAAAAGGGGTATCATCTCCTCAATGACTACGGGCGTCGTCATCTCCTTAACAAATTTGGATAGGTTCGTGGCAGATTGCCGACGAACCATGGGGGTCTCATCGTGGACCAAAAGGCCAAACTGTGTGCGAAGGGACTCCTGCACCTGCGGGGATATCTTCTTGTAGGGGGCTGTGTATAGGCCGCAACCCGAGACTTTGGACGTAAACCAGTCAGCCTTGCTGAGGCGGATGGTGAGAGGGATAAAGTATTCCTCGATCTGCTGAGGGGAGAGATCTTGACAGATCTTGTTGAGCGACTCGACAGCCTGGGAATGGAGTCAGCCCAATTTCATAGAGAAAGCGCAAAAAAGGAGTCGTGTGTACGACGAACCTTGTCTCGAACGGCAGGCTCTTCAATAGCGGCGAGGTTCTCGAGAGGCGAGAGAAGGACATGGCCGTATTGAGGACCACCGACATACTCGATGAAATTACCGAGCTCCTCGCTTAACGCAACAAGGACCTCGTCCTCGTCTTCGACAGACTCTGCAAGCGCTGTTAGATTCTGGTCCCGCAAAGGCAGAGGTGTAGGGCGCTGTCTAACCATCGAGGAAGGGAATGAGTTCCTCGCGAGTGCGCTCGGGGCCTAGGGCAAGCGCGATAGTGGAAAGACGGTGGATGGCGTTGAGTCGAAGGAGAACATCGTCGTGCTGCGGCGGGAGAGGTTAGCAACGAGCACATGGAATAATGCATTGGTGATGCATTTGACGTCGATATGGACATCGACGTCAAGCAGGACCTCGGCCGTCGCCCTCACCTTCAGCTCATCGATGAGCACAGCAATGGGATAGAGCTCATCGTTCGCACTAGGCGCGTCAGCCATGGCGAAAGCGTGGGATTGCTTGTTGGACGGTGCTCGAAAAGACGGAAGAGGGTGTGTATATGCGATTCAAGGCTGGTATGCAGGTCCGAACCGGTGTCGACAGCGAGGACGAGGACGAGTACGACAACGACGGCAACAACAACAACACTAATAAATGACGGTTGAAGCGGCGATGGAGACGATATGGCGGCAGACAAGAAGGAAGAGACGGCGGGCGGTAGCGGCAGCAGTGGACGACGGTGGTGATGTTGATCGCGTGGGTGGAGTGATGCAATGATACCAAGGCGATTTTAGGTCAGGGTCGGGTCGCCAGTAGCCTCTTCTCGCTCGCTCTGTCTCTCTCTCTCTTCCTCGTCTATCTATCTACGATTGGTGGGTGAGGGTCCCTTGTCGAAGACGCTTGGTAGTCGCTGGATGACGACAACGGTAAGGCTAAGAATTGAAGAAACCGCCTCTGTGGTCGCCTGGTATTCTAACGATCGAAAGTAGAGGTGGGTGGAGGGGTATCTAGCATATGGAATTCGTCGTTGTTTTCGTTGTTGTTATGATGGGGATAGTAGGTAGGTACTTAGGTAGGAGGTGGGCAGTGGAAGGCTTTTGGCAGTGGCACCGGCGGCTGGCTGGGCTGGGCTGCTGCTCGCTGGACTGCTGCTCTACTAGCAGGGTAGGAGCGCTAGAGTGGAAGGACTTAGGTCACCAGCTGGTCATTCCAAGGCAAGAGAGGGCAGAGCCGTGGCCAACTGTGGCTTGTAACCTACCCAGGTACCTACGGTGGAGCCTCTCTACATACTAAGTACATACCTCTTCACTACCTACCAAAATACATGCATGTGGTTAGGCAAGAGAACCTGCAGGTAGGTATGCACCAGTGTATTAAGGGGTGTTATTTCTCCATAATTCAAGATTATCAGCCATCCTGTATGCACGATAACGTAGTGGTACATTGAACCTCTGCTGTGTAGTTTAGGTAGGCGAGGTAGGTAGCAAGGACAGCGGGGTCGGCGGGGTTTCACTCGAAAGAGTATTCCCAGCTCAAATTTGTGACAAGCCAGCTTTTGAGTTTCTTCGCATGGATTTCATTTACCTCGGCAACCGCGCAGAAAGGGATGAATAATTCCGCAAGACAATAATACATCCAAAGAGCTGTTGTATATATGTAGGATGAACAATAACTCTGGACAACCGCTCAATCGTTCCCCAAGTTTCCTAGGCAGGTCTTTCTAAACGCCTAGCAAATGCTCCCTGTCGCAAGTTCTCCTTGAACTCCTCCCATGATTGCGGTTGCTCCTCGATTACTCTGTAAAAGCCTTGACGTCTAGCCAGTTCTTAGAGCCGAACTCGAGCAGACGCTCGACGAAAAGAAAGAATAAAAACAGTACCGTCTAGCCTGCCCATGGTGCAATTCTCTGGTTCGTCCTGAAAGGCCGCTCATTCTCCGCTATCTAGGTTAAGACCCATAAAGGGTCCAGCAATACTGTATAATCGTATATTTTCCACCCATAGCAATGAGACCGTGGGAGTTGAGAGTCGGGGCTTCTCATCATCAAGCCTCATCTCTATCACGTGCCTCAAATGTCATCCAGAAGTCTAGCCGAATCTCTCGAAGCGATGCCTGCTATGTGGTTATTATGTATCGAAAGACACTTTCCCCTCGTCTACTGAGCGCTCTGCGGTACGTTCCACCTCTCGTTCGTGATCGGAACTTTGGGGTGTCTGATGCGTTGGCATATCCGCCATCTCTTGTTCGCCTTGCATTACTGAAGAACTATGAGTCTTGGTGGGGCCACCTTTGTCAGATCCCCCAAACAAGCCGCGACTAAGATCTAGGCCAGTGACACCATCTCGGATCTTGGCCAGGTTCATGGCGAATGCCCCTGGCGTATCAGCGCTAGAACTTTGCTTGAGAGACGCGGAAGTTTTGAGACTGGGTGTAAGCGCGTCATGGGCCGTTTCCACACTTGTGAGTACACTCCGACTCGTAGGGAGACCTGGGGGTTTGGGGCTCGGGGGAGGCTGCGGAGATCTACTGCCATTTTTGCTTGGAGATCCGGTTGGTGTCAAGGCATAACTCCCTATCCTTTGCTCATGAGCTGCGGCTTGATCCAAGTATTCGTTCATCTCGGAGTCAGACCGGCCAAAGCACTGTGCCCACCACCGCACATCATTGAGCTTAGGGAATAGAAGTCTCTCACGACCACTTTGCCGGTCGTCCACTGTGGGATCGTAGTCTGCGTTCAGGAATTCGCGTTTACGCGACAAGAAGTAATCCCATACTGACCTAGTCCTTTCATGCACACGAGCATCCATGCGCTGCTTCTCAGAGTTGTAAAGAAAAGTGCCATACTGCCCAGCATGAACATGATATAGAAGCCGACGTAGGAATCGTTCGTTGAACTCGAACCGAGTGGGGTGTTGCCTCAAAAGCTGCCACGTCGCATCAAGAAATTGATGAAAAACAGGAGAGATTTCGTTGGGTCGAGTAATCTCTGTGACTGGAGAAGACTCAGATGACCGCTTTGCTTGTGAATTTTCGTCAGGGGAACCGGGGCCATCTGCATCCGCATCACCGCTTGAGTCCTGGTTCCGACTGCGGTGAAAGAATCTTCTGGCACCAGCAAGGGCATTTTCGAAAGCTTCGCCGGCTCTCCCATCAGACTCTCCAGGCTGCATCGCCGAGCCGGCCATAGCATCTCGCTCAAAAACGAACCATTTTTCATGGCCAAGAGGACCCGATCGCTGCTGGAACATGTGTCCGAATGATAGCCAGTCTTTCTCAACTAGCACGATAAAGCCATCTATTGTGCGATAAAATGGATCAAGCATCAATTGAGAAAGGGCAGACAGTTGGCTCGTGCGATCCCACCCATCTGAACAATGTATTAGAACGTGTGAATGATTGATACCCACTTGTCGTGCGATCAAAGCCGACCCGTCTAGAACACCTCGTATGTGCTTGAGCCAGTTGCTTTTTATAAGTAGTTCGCGATTCGGGGGTAGTTTCGAAATGTCACCATCTTTGATGGCTTCTATGACAGTATTAAGGGACTCTCTCATGACATGTATGTTGTCAATGTTCAGGTAGGCCTTTTTCGCAAATGGATAATATTCCATGTTTTCTGAGCCCTTCCCAACCACTTGCATCGCAAGAGCATTAATGGTAGGCCGCGCGTCTACAATTAGATTGCTTTGTTGAGCTCCGTATATTCGCTTACCAGCCTGAGAGTCATGGCTTGCTCCGCTATCGGCAATGAGCTCATCCTCTAGACGCTCTGTATCCGTTATTTGTCCGTCAGAGCTAGAGCCACGGAAATCGACTTGACTGGATGAAGGACTTGGCTCTGCCGTATCTAGACTTGACATCTCAAGGCCATTGAATTCGACTGTAGCCGAGGCAGAGAAACAAGCGCTGACGAGCTTTTCATCTTGTATACTGCGATTCCCTCTGAAGCCAACTAGTGGTTGAGAGCTCCGGGTGATAGAGCAGTTGTTAAGGGAGTGGAGATACGTCAATACAGGTATTCGGGCCCTTGACCGATAAGGACCGGCATATTTGATCACATTGTCGGAGATTTTGGAGGGAACGACAAGCAACCCCGGATAGGTCGGAGAGAAACTATAGTCCTTGTTGATCAGGGAAATCCTCCAGCCCCTATCCACCGACTTCGTGCTAATGCCTTGCCGCCTGAACTCGGCTCTCGGGTCATAGAGACTCCAGCCGTTGAATGGCTTTTCAGCCTTGAGAGGCTGGTAACTGAAAGCATACAGCTTCTCTATCGAACCCAACCGGCAGGATCTAGCACGAATGTACTCGAAGGCTTCCCTTGCGGCTGTCTCATTGGCGAAAAGGAAATTGATCAAGGAGAAATCCCTCCCACGTATCCGTATCGAGGAAGGACGCCCCGTGGCGCTAGGGCACGGCCGAAAAATGCAATGACATATGATGGGGTATGCGATGTAGGATTCCCGGTGCTTCGGTGTGTTCGAAGGCGGAGCGGCGCCGTTTGGTGGTGTGACGGGGTGGATGAATATGATGTGGTGGTCTGTGAGGCGAAGCTCGCCCGAGTATTTATCGCCAAAGCGAATAGCGTCGACGCTGGGAATCTAGGCGGCGCAATAGAGAAGCAACGTAAGCATGGGATCTATAGACCCGAGACTCGAATAGACTGCGCATGCTGGGGTGCGGCAGGACATACGATCTTAGACGGCATCTTCGGCTCCGCGGCTTTGCTAATACGGCCGATTCTCGGTGGGAAAGATTGGCAAGGTCAGGGCGCCTGTGAGAAGCGGGAGCATTTGGTCGAAGCGGATGACAGATCTAGGGGGTATCTAGTTCGAGCGTAGTCGATTCGTGGTTGATCGGAGCGGTCGAGAGGATGCAGCAGTAGATAGGAGCAGCTCGGGTGTCTAAGGCGCATATCTGCGCACTAGTGACACATGCTGCGTACCTAGTATTGGGGTTAGGGTTGGTATCAGCGATGATGATTATTATTAGAGCTGGTATTGAGACTAGTATTGCCGTTGGCGTGGTGTTGTCGTGGCTGAAGGATGGCCTGTTATGGGTGACGTCGTCACATGCATCTTTGGAGTTCTCGAAGTTGTACTTCGACTTTCACCCTGACCCACAGGATCATGGCTCCACTATAAGTATACTATTATATACCATAGTCCTAGTGTTAGCTCTTCATTTTATTTATAAATAAACATTTAATTAAATAAAATTAAAATTTTATCATTAAAAAATAAAAAATAATTTTTTAATTTTTTTTTTTTTAATTTATTAAACTAATAACCCGATATATAAAAAAAGGTATTATAATGGCGTGCATAAGACTTTAAAATAGTGCTGAGCATAGCATGCTAGTGTTGTGGCGATGAATGCCTAGATTTTGGTTTTTTATTGATCCATTTTTATCTAATCGAAGTACCTAAACTTTTAATTTTTCTTCCGCATACGCCTTTATGGAATAGACAACCTTGTTCGTTTCAAGCTTATATCTGCAGATCTAGATGGTAAGACCTAATGATTGAGTCTGTGTCGTCAATAGCTAGGGGGCGAATGTCCGCCATTTGCTTGATCTTGGCAGTCCTGCGCATAGTGTCAATATCGCCCGTACAGTGAAACACCGCGGAGAAGAGGAGAGGGCCTTACACTTCTTTAATTTGATCATCAGAGAACTCCGAACCCAAACCGAGCTGCTCGATGCGGGCCTTGACAGCATTCCAGCCTGTAATTCTTGAATTAATGGAGACATAGCGTGTCACTAAAAGTAGACGTTAGCATAGAGGACTCGATAGAAAGGGTGGTAGGCGTGGACGCACTTCCGAAGTCGTGCGGATCGATGATCTCGTAGGTTGATGGGTTAGCAAGAATAGCTGTAACACAGTTAGCGCTGGAATAGGGGTGACTACAACTTCCTCATCGTACCCTTAGCATGAATGCCAGCCTTGTGAGTGCTGGGTGCGAGTTAGTTAGAACAGAGTCAGCTAACCGTCATCGATCAATGAATAGCTTACAATGCCTATCTCAAGGTTAGCGGGAACAAGATAAGTATGCTTGGACACAGGAGCAAGAAGATAAGGTGAGGTCAGTGATGCAAGGAAAGATGGGCAGAGGAGGTGGCAATGTGCATGAGTGTCGACTGGTGGAGGGGCGGAACGTACGCAGAAGCCCGTCACAGGATTGTTGAACTAGGAACGAGATTAGCTCAACACATCAGAGTTCAGAATGCTCTCCTTGTCCTTACTGGGATATTGACCTGGACAGCATCGGCAACCAGGGTTTCTAAGCTCTTCAATGCCTTGAGATTATACTTCGACTTGACATAGTCCGGTGCTGTTACAACCATCCGGGCCATCAAAGCACCACTTCTCTTAGGGTCAGCGGTTTTGCTGTTCCTCAAGACGGACGGTTGTCCTACTCACAGCGGAGTGATGCCATTGCGTTCGCCGATTCCCAACACGCTGGTATCGACATGCGTGGCCCCAGCTTCGAGCGCGGAGTGTGCATTTGCAACTGCGCAGCCAGTATCGTCGTGAAAATGGGTCTCTAGGGTTAGGGTTAGGTAAGGATTTCATAAGTTGGGAGCTAGATGATGGCCAAGGTTACCTATGTCGCAGCTCACACAGCCTATACATATGAGTTAGTTACAGGAGTCTGCAGGTGATATCGGAAGACGCGGGAACTCACCTCTCAGTGTCCTGATCAAATCGTAGACCATCCTTGGCGTGGCTCCGCCAACGGTATCAGCGACACCTCTGGGATCCGTTAGCTAACTGAACGCATGCGACACGGTGGGAAAAGATGTCCGTACACTCGGTCGACACCAGCCTTGTCACAAGCTTGGTAGAGGTGTAGGATATCGACGAGGTTGCTCCTGAAGGAGTCCTCACTTGAAAAGCGGACTTCAATACCCTTGCTGAGCTTGAACTTAGCTCTCATTACGGCGGCATGGGGCAACTTCTCGGTGGCTAGCGAACCTCTTGACATAGGCAATGACCTCCAGGGCAGTGGATTTAATCATATCCATGCTCTTGCCGTGGGAATATTCCCGGAGGAAGCTTGATGTTCCAATAACCTAACATGGCATAAGCAGTTGAGCCATCGAGAGAGGATTAGAGGAGGCTACCAGGTCGACACCGTTCACGCCGCACTCGACTGCCTTTCTCGCATCTTCCATATTACAGCGGACGTGCGTAAGGATCTTGGCCTAGAGATGCATAGTGCTTAGTTATATGTCTCACTTATTGAAAGCGACGACTGTCCCGCTATCAAACTGTAGCCATCCAGCGCGCCGATCGACGCTGCAGTTGAGAACGAACCTTGAGGCCAAGCTGACAGATGGCCTTGCAGTCATCATAAGAAGCTTGACTAGCTACAGGGCTGGTCAGCTCGATATAGTCTACACCGAAGTTATCGCTTTACCAGCTGTGTTAGTATGTGGTTCATCGTATATTGTGATACTGTTTACTTACAGTGCTTTGGCGATCTTGATCTTAGTGTCGAGATCAAAGAAAGCGTTCGCAAACTAGTCGCCGATGTGAGTATCGTAGAAAAGAAAAAGAAGTCAGGTCGACGTAGGAATTCAGGATTCGTACCTGCTCTCCTTCTCTCAAAGTGCTCTCTAAGATACAGCGTCAGTCGCTGTGATGCACACGAGGAGGAGGGGGGGAAATTGCTGTACCAATAATCTTAAACCTGCCAACATTTGAGATATAGTCCTGGACAAACTGGTAGGGAGAAGACGCCGGGTTGCCCTGGGCAGGATAGACGCCGTTTCTTGTCGATGCCGAGGGAGCAGCAGCATTGTTCGGCGTCGAGTTCGCGGCGGGGGGGGCAGCGTTAGCCGCGTCTCCGTTGCAGGTACCGCACATGATGTCGACTGTGCTGGCGAACGCACGCGGGTCTACTAAGTCGATGGTGTTATTGTTGGAAAGGGCGTTTTCGGTCCGCGTCGAAAGATGCAGCTTGGGCAGGATAAGTAAGTGATGCTGGAGATCTAAAAAGCTGGACGTCCGTGACGTGAGTCAAAAGCGATTCCGCTGTCGGCTAGGTTTTTGCGTATTAGTAGGTGGGGGTATAAAAACCCTACAGATTGGGTTCAATTGGCCAATCTGGTCCGTGACGTATTCGCATAAAGCAGCGTCGATCTAATTTAATGCTCCCCAGGCGGCCCATATATGCGGCCAAGGGAAGGTAGGTTACATCAATACCTAAGTACCTATCCATGTCTATTGTAGAGGCGGAGGTGGACAGCGGTAAGTTTGTTCTTTGGCCGAAGTTCGCCTTACAAACTCGACCCGGCAATCTGGGTCAATGTTAAATGTATTCTATCACATACTCACATCGACTTTTCGCAGAGGTACTCACTAAAGCATGTACCAGCCACCGGTGGGCTTAACTCGGGAATGTGAAGACCCTCAGGCAGCACAAAACATGGAGGGGAAAGAAGCAGGACCCCAGTCAAAACACACTAGCACCCATCTTCTTCTTATTTATCTTTCTCATATCTCAGACGGAGGTCGCATGCATCTATCATGGAATAACGCTTCGCACCGGGCACTTTTCATTATATTGCCAGTGGTCCCCATCTTGTGTTCGAAATTTCCCTCCTCGTGAGCCGCGCTCCCTTGCCCGTCGCCGACGTGCACCTGACTCATATAGCCACGATCGGACGGTGGCTCATAATGATTGAATATCTGGGGGTTGACGACCAAGCAACGCAGCTGGTCCGTCCGGCAGTGCGCGGATAGACTCACGTCAAAAGCCTCGTTCGCCCCTTTGCCCAGCAGAGCCAGCACTTTCTGCGCGCCGCGCTTGGTCACGCCGTACCCAAAAGTGCACACCGTCTGCCGGGACACCTGAAGCAGCCGATGGCCCTCTGGTAATTTCTCCCGCAGAAATCGCTTTGACCATCCCGAGTACAGTGCTGTCTCGCATCGTGATTCATCTTCGAATTCATGTGGACTGGGCATCCCGTCATCGATGAGCGAGCCGCAATGCCCGAGCCACAAAACATCCCAGTCGACACCGTAGGGCGTCTCGTCTTCTAGCGGAGTCTGCGTGTAGATTCGGACATTGTCCGATATCAACTTCATCTGCTCTTTGATCCTTACGTCCCAGTCAACATCGTCTTCCACGATGAACGCGGTTTCGAAGTCTGAGGCGATGATGTGCTTGAGCAGGTCAAGGTGCCCCATCCACGCCATGGCCGACCCCGGGCGAGGTATTGCGGCGCCTTGCTCTTTGCCGATGTTGGCGAATGCATCAACAAGCTCCGGCGGGTTGCCGGGGTGAGGAGGTACAGTGATCTGTAAACCGGTAAGTTGCGCTGCCGCGTCGAGGCCTCGCGTGCGCCAACTCGGCCCGGTGGACAGAGCTAGGATCTTCTGGAACTGCTCTCAGGATTAGTACTTATTACGAGGTCAGACCCAAAACCAACTTACGCCAAGTGTTTCATTGGTGGCCGCGACTCTGGGCGAAATTATCGATGAGGGGACAAATGGCGATAGCCCAACGTAGTTTGTGTTTTGAAGCTGTCGAGCCAGCAAAAGTACGGTAATTAAGACGGAGCTAACGAGGAGACAATACACACGCCCGCGTGACAGATTCTTCTGTATTACAAAAGTCATCTTATATTTGACGAAAAGAAATGAGAAGAAGTAGTAAGGTGAGAACAATGAGGAAGTAATTGGTAGTGTTGGCTGGCAGCAGAAGTGGGATTGACACTTATTCGAATCACAGTGGTAACCATGTTGACTTAGGATTTTTCACATTGGCGACTGCCAACATAAACTAAGAAGAAACATTTTGGGGCCGCGATTTGCGACTCTTCCGTATCAGTGCAAAAAGCAACTGTAGAGAGGCTGTTGGCTGCAAGTACGCATCTGAAACATGCCTTGCGGTTGGTTATTTTCCATAGCCGCCCATCTGGTTCATGGCGCCCTACCTATCTAGTATTGCATGTTATGTTCAGGTCTCAACACACCGATATCGTACGGGAACTGTTGGGGCCAGCTCGCTGTGCCGCGACTATAAATACAATTGGACTATGATTGCAGAGTAGAAGCTTATAAGTGAATAGGAGCAAAACTGCGACCAACAAAAAAAGCGAACTTAGCGACCCAGTTTGGATATCGTAAAAAGGGCTACTGCTTCTATAGTTCGCCCATAGATCTCAATATGTCTTGGACTATCGAATGCTGAACAGCCTCGTTGAGACAATCTCTAACCATTCCGCGAGACCTGCACTCAATAGAGTCCAGCGCGTACAGCCGTGTCTCACGTATTCATTCTACGCAGTAATAGTAACCCAGTATATGGGTGTCAGAGTTTAGCATACTCTATCCCACCTTTTCTCGAGCCGAACCTCTTTCACCACGATATTTCGAGAAGTGCGATATTATTGTTTTCTTTGAGTAGTGGCAGAAAACAAATATGAAACTCCTTGCGTTAATCGCCGTTGCATGTTTGGTCATCGGCCAGGACAACAGGTCACCAGACCCCAAGAACCATTTCATCTATCCTCCGCTGCCGGGTCCTCAGTTCAGCAATGATCCGTCTGTTTTCAGCACGAACCTCGCCTTCGCAGTGGGCTCGCCCCAAAGCCAACCGTTCAAATGGGTGTCCAACATGAGCAGTATGAAGATCTACCTACAGCAGGAGGGAAACCAGCTTTCGGTCCAGGCCCACCTTCTTACGGGTTTGTCCGCCGATAGATTTTCGAGCCCTATAGTCCAATCGTCTAATTGATTTTCCATGTAGATTGCCAGTCCGGGGCGAGGGATTCCATGTACTGGGATGGAAACATCGGTGATATTGACTTGAAGAACGGAACCCAGGCTTATCTGTCGGCGTATAATTGCTCCAACCCTGGAAGCACGCCGGTCTTCTTCTCGCACTACATCAACCTAACCGAACCGGTGGAATCTGCCAGTACCTCCACCAGCATGAGCACCGATGCCCTGGCCCCTACCATGAGCCCAGCTCTACCTCCGACGTCGAGCACAGCTAATGCCGCCGCACCAAGCCCGACAGACACTAACGAGGCTTCCTCGCCGTCTCCTCACTCTTCTTCCATCAACGCTTCGGCTTTAGGTGGTGGTATTGGCGGCGGTATAGGGGGCGCTATCGTGCTGGTCGCGGTCGTATTCGCCTTCCTGAAAAGCAGAAAGGGGCGTGATAAGGCAGAACTGCCGCAAGACCAAGTAGCTCCCACTCCGTCCTGGGCTAATCAGGAACAACCTAAACCCAGCTACCCAACGTCACCCATGCCATACACATCGCCGTGGCATGCGTCCGAGATGGATTCCTCGCATGACTCCGTGCGATTTCATAGCGCAGGATATACGAGTGTCATCAGCGAATTGCCGTCCGAGACAGCGAGGGAGAAATAAAGCGCTATCCAGCCTGCTTAAAATATAAGAACTTATATCAACATAACAATAGTAATCCAGTTAATAGTTAACAATTCGATTTTTTTCACGAGCAAACGTGATGATTTTCAAAAGTTGTCTATGATCTTCTGAGATGTGCGAAAGCAAAACATGTGATCGGATGTTATTGACAAGACTCTGGTAAGGTTGATACGGCCGTGGATCGATCTGAAGCTGTGATATATATATATGAGAGAATGACATATTTAAGAGGCCTAGCATTATGTCCAAGCTCGATAACGCGCGAAGAATGAAGATAGACAATACAGACGTGGCTCTTATATGGTATTGGTATCCCTAATAGGGTACGAAACCATGTTCACCCCATGAACTACTTAGGCAGAAGTAAAGCTTCCTGTCATTTCAATAGCGATGGGTCGTCGTGTGGTAAAGACTCTTGAATGCTACGCGAGATCGATGGATATACGAAGACATCGCATCGTGAGATGCGGCCCTGTTGAAGTCGATGTTGAAGCACCTTCATCGCTCAATTGAAGCAAGGCCGTGAAAGACATTCAATAAAGCATCTGCCCTGTCGTTGACCCTCTTGGTGAAGTCTGTACAAATCAGGTACTCCGTACTTAAGTGGGCATACAAGTGCGGCTTAGTCAAAACGAAACCTGATTGGCTTGCGCCACAGAAGATGGTAAAACAGCCGATAGGCACGTACTTCTGTACCTACGAGGTAGATAAGCACCACACAAACCCGAGCCCTAAGCCCAAAAATCCGCTACCGCCAAAATTCCGGACAGTGCGTGCATCACTGTCAGCTGCATCCCTCCACCAAAATTACAACGACCCTCGATTTTCCTCGCGAGACTGCACTATCGGCTCGACCACCGTCCTCCTCGCATTCCTCTCTCACACCCCACCACCAACGATTCGAGCAGTCAATCCAGAGGGAAATCAGTCAAGATGGCCACTGCCGGAACCCAGATGTGAGTCTAATTGATTTCTGTTAATTTGCAATGCAACACAATCCTCGTATCATGCTAGACGGATAATACTGCCCCTCCAGAGCGTCCCGCGATAAACCATACTCACACCAAACGCGGCTGGAGCTCGTAACAATGCGCTGACCAACCCTTCCCCGAATCACAGTTCTAAGCGCAGAAAGTTCGTCGCCGACGGTGTCTTCTACGCCGAGCTGAACGAGTTCTTCCAGCATGAGCTGGCCGAGGAGGGCTACTCGGGCGTCGAGGTCCGCGTCACGCCCACCGTCACCGACATCATCATCCGCGCCACCCACACCCAGGAGGTCCTGGGCGAGCAGGGCCGCCGCATCCGCGAGCTCACCTCGCTGATCCAGAAGCGCTTCAAGTTCCCCGAGAACAGCGTCTCGCTCTACGCCGCCAAGGTCCAGAACCGCGGTCTGTCCGCCGTCGCCCAGTGCGAGTCCCTGCGCTACAAGCTGCTCAACGGCCTCGCCGTCCGCCGCGCCTGCTACGGTGTCCTGCGCTTCATCATGGAGTCCGGCGCCAAGGGTTGCGAGGTCGTCGTCTCCGGTAAGCTGCGCGCCGCCCGTGCCAAGTCCATGAAGTTCACCGACGGCTTCATGATCCACTCGGGTCAGCCCGCCCGCGACTTTATCGACAGCGCCACCCGCCACGTCCTTCTGCGCCAGGGTGTCCTGGGTATCAAGGTCAAGATCATGCGTGGATCCGATCCCGAGGGCAAGGCCGGCCCCTCCAAGTCTCTGCCCGATGCCGTCACAATTATTGAGCCCAAGGAAGAGTCCAGCGTCGTTCAGCCCATGAGCCAGGACTACGGTGCTAAGGCCGCCCAGGTTCAGGCCCAAGCTGAGGCTGCTCGTGCGGCCGAGGAGGAGGGCGGTGAGGAGGCCGCTCCTGTCGAGGGCTAGGATTGAGTCGGTCGGTGCTGGACTCCTCAACCCCAAACCCCTGGTGATGTGAAACGGAAGAATGCAGATTTCTAAAAATGGGACGGAAGCGGGATCTGCAACGGCAAATATTTCGGCGTCTTGATCATTTGCATTGGCACGGAGGGAAATTCATGAATATTCTAAGTTCAGAGACTCGGTGCTTGATGCATCGTTGTATGGGTGTGTCTGCTGATGATAGCGGGCCCGCGTAAACTACGATAGCCAATTAATCATCATGAGTGAACGTGTGTGCCTATGGTTCCAAGCGCTTCTGTGTAGCCTCTCAATCATTCCTTAAACCGAGATACCTATGAGGTCCGCTATTCGGTTTAAAAAAAAAAGCAAATTAAATATTATATACCTATAAGAGCTTGAATCACATGAGCGAGAATGTAGTCCGCACACAATTTGATTGCACCGAATATTTCCGATGATTGGTATCCAAGACACATGACTGTACATGAGATATGAGCACACTTCTCGGTTCTAAAATGCGAGCGTGTACTTTTTCCTACTCTGACGACTAGAGGTAACTTTACACGGCTAGGAACAAATAACCTTTGTCTTCCAGCTTCGAGCTATGATGTCGTATTCACAGCCAACCAAAAGAATGCCCTCCGGAACGCCAGATATGAATTCCAAAACCGTGTTCCCTTTCTCTTTCCTCTCGTTAGACAGCCGCGCCCTGTTCTCTATACTCCTACAGCACGGACCGGGCCTGGATATGCCGGCGATCATCGTATAGAATACAGGCACTTCACCGTGAGGTCTATCCCGAGAAACGAAACGTAAAAACCATAATATTACTCATACGAGATTTTCGTCGGACAGGCGTTCTAGTTCGTTGATAAACAAATCGCTCGGGGAGGAAATATACAATGCGGTTGTATGATAAGGAGGTTAACGTATGCGTAGATGACGTAGAAACCTCTCCCTTTGAGTTAGTTAGAAGATGCCAGCGCGCATGCTAGTTGCGGTTCTCCATTTCGATCGTCTCGTAGGCTCTTCCTGCATGACCGTTCATGCCATTTTGCGACTTTGCCGTTCCACTATGACGACCGTCGTCGAAATTGCCGTGTGCTTGCTCTTCATCGTATGCGCGCATCAGACCTTCTCTATCAGAATGACCTCGGCTTCCTATGCTGACTCGTGGATCTTGGCTTCTCCTGGACTGCATGCTGAGGCGGGTTTGAATACTTGATACCATGTCGGTGCCAGTAACATCAGTGCTCCGGCCAGCAAGCATTCTCATCCCATCCGGGTCGCTTCGCGAAAGGTTAAGCAGATAAACTCCGGCGAAGGTGATCAGAAACCCGCAAAGGAGCGAGAGCGTGCCGACAAGGTCTGTGGTATTGAAACCGGAAAAGAGAATGAAAGAAGCAACAAGGGTGGCCGTCGTGAAAGTGACATAGTATAGTGGGTTCACACTGGCAGCTTGTTAGCAATGGTCTGGTATCGTAGTTTGGCGCATTAAGTAGGGGCCATACATTGAGGTAGGGAACTGGCTAAGTGCCTTGTTGAAGTAGTTCAGTTGCGTTAAAATGCAACCACCAGTCACAATCATGAAGACGTAGGTTGATGCGTGCGTGAACTGGTTGTTTCCGGCGAAAGTGAGCTTAAGGGCAATGCCAAATGCCTTGATAGACATAACAGAGACAGAGCCCACAGTAGAGCAGATCGACATGTAGATGAGAGGGTTACTCTTGCCATGAACAGGCGCAACTCTATAGATCATGACCACGGCGAAGATAGCCACGATAAGAGAGTATAGCAAGAATCCTAGCTCATATATCAATATTGGGACCCAAGTACCAGAAGGTTTTCGAAAGCGTTGCCTTACCTGGCCGAAGTGCATAATCTAAGATCTGGTCGACAGTTTCGACGTTTTCATCAGGAGGTGCGTGGAGGACGATGATGAGAGCACCGAGGAGACAGATAGCGCAACCGAGCTTCCCGAGCGTGCCCAGCTCTTCTTTTAAGAAGTACGAACCCAACACAGCGCCTATCAAGACGGACAGGGCACCTAACGGCGTCACGAGAATCGCAGGGGCGTAGGCGTATGCCGCAAAGTTGAAGAGTTCACCAAAGACCACTAATTCGGATCAGTCTCGGAGTCACCGGCTACACAATTGTAGAGCCTTACTTGTAGAGGTACCCGCCCACCATATAGGATTCGTTAGGTATTTAAACCCATCACCTTTGAACCCATGCTTTTCTTCTGTTTGTATTAAGCCCTAACTCGGGGTCAGCACCGCAATCTCCGGTAACAGTGGAACGAGCAAGCACGTATAACGAGCATTGCCTCAGTCCCCATCTTTCCGTACCTTTTTTGTGATGACGAAACTTATACCTAGAGTAGAGACGGTATCAGCTTAGGTATTGAGGCTAATGTAACGGGGATGGGCTTACCGAGGACCAGACTGGAGGAAATGGCTAAAGCTAGCCCAATATATCTACCGTGAAGCCAGTGTCAGTTCATGTTTCTGTAGACGTAGACGGAGTGAGACGCGCGCAAGGGTTGCGTAGAGGCCGGCGGTATAGAAGACATATAGGAGACGAACGGAGGCGCGCTGGAGCGAAGGGGAATCGTACTTATCGTCTATGGTCATAGTGAAGAGATGCGCCGAATGCTTGATAAAGAGTGTCGTAGCACGGACAACAAAACGAGAGTTGGGGTCGAGTCCGAGAACTCGCGCCGGGCGAGGGAGTCGGCGTAAAGACCTCGAGCGTTTGTTGCGCCTCGATCAGCAGATGCCACGATGGCCCGAAACAGCGACAGACTCGGGCGTCAAGTACGTAGCAGTGGGACGAGGGCGAGGTAGCCGACTGTGCCCCGGGCGGAGTGTCGAGAAACGCGGGAACGTGCTGTATTGTATCGCTGTCGGGATCGGATTCGGTGGCTCAGTTACTCGACTGCGGCCATGGGCAATTCACGTCGACAATACTCGTTGGAGAAAGCGAAAGAGGGTTGTTGAGAGACAATTAGGTAGGCTACGCAGGATGCTTTTGCGACAAGAGGACCGGACTGACTAGACCAAACGGGTCAAGGACGAAGAGCGAGGTAGAGTAAGTTGGCGCCAAGTCGCTTTGTGTGGTGTGGTACTCCGTATACCACCTAGCTATTGTAGTAGGTGATGGGTGCGGTGGAGCGCTGTATTTGGTGCTGCCTATTGGCTGGAGGTGGGCGATTAAAGGTCACTTGAGCCTAGTCTGCGCTAACCTATCGGCGGGTGGGCAGCAGAACGCCGTGGTTCTGGCTGCGGTACCTGATACCCACAGAAAAAAGGTACGTGCTTAGTAGTGCACCTACACGAGGTTGCCTCCGAAGACTCTTCGAATCATGGATTTTGATTTTTCTGGGGGCGCGATACACCACCTAAACCCGCCGCTAGTCTCAGCGTCTACAGATGTTCTTTGAGAAGTTTGTGGCTAGAACTCCTATACTCCTATATTGAAGGATGCGAGTAGACTATATTCGACACTTCCGTAGTAAAGACAATTTCAATGTTCATTTAAATATCGATCTGGTTAAGTAGATGGCATACTGAATGTTAGGATTTATATCCCTGTCACTTCGAACCCAGTTACCCAAGCCACCAGTACCTGCAGGTGTGAATCCCGGCGACCCTGACTAGGACGAGGTATCCGCCAAGTATATGTTCCGGGCTTATAGTGTTGTAGCAACGCCAGCGTGTGTACACGTGTATGATGCAGGGGGAACAATACATGCGTACTAATAGGTAGAAAGATGCAAATCTACTTAGTCAGTACTTTGATGCCTCGGTCCCTGGCCGCGTGTCTCAGGACCCAGTATTCGCCAGGCCCCGAATGTTTCGAGTCTGAAATGCCAGTAGGTAATGTTTAGAACTAAGAATAAATTGATCGTTTCCAATTTACCTAGTATACATATTACGTAGAGTCCAAAATCGCCCGAGGTAAAATAGGAGTAACCATGTTAGAACCCATATAAACTAATAGTTGAAGGCTGTGTCCCGTGATCCCATCCCTATTGAGAATTTAAGGGACGCGGCACAGATGCTACCTCGTAACCAACTATGTATCGTACCTGTGTGCTCTAGAATAGTGCAGGACAGTGTCTACAGTACATATAAACGTAAAAATGGAGGAGTAATGGAGAACGTGTGGTGGCTGAGCATTAAAGAGGAACGAACGGGGATCAAAATTAAAAGTGACGAGTTCTCCCCACTTCAGCCGACGTTCGTATCGAAAACCGAGCCGTTCTCTTATCGCCCGAAGGCGCCCGACATGCCGTAAATCGCAGTTGGCTGGGCCAACACCGTGGGAGATGTGCGTTGAGAAATCACAAAACAAGAAAACATATGCAGCCAAGTTGGTTCGGTCGGAAGGTACATTATTCCCTGGAAATTTGTCCATTAGATACCTGCATGTAGGTATTTACTGCGGCGCAGTGAAGCTCGCATACACCTGTCTCATGATAGCATCCTACCCGCAACCGCAGCCACGAATAATAGCAGCAACCAAAACATCGGTGTCATCACGAATACTACTCTGGTTGCTATCACGCCCTCAAAGAGCAATCTACCCGTGCTCTCAAAGAGTCGTAAGAAGTCGAACTTCTAGTCCTTCCCTGAAACCATTTCTCATAGTATGAACTTCAAATGGCTCCAATCCGATGATGCTTGCTCCCTTCCAACAAAATGTGAACGCCCTGGGTATCAGAAGATCCGGGTACTCGGTGAACTGATTATAGAATTACATCGCGAAATAGCAAAGAGCTGTCAGTGTCGGACAGCTTCGCGTCTCAGTACGCCGAAAATAACTTACCGTTGGAATAATCTAGACCTCTGGCTCTAGACGATCCGCACGCGAAACTGATTAGTTAGTGGTCCTAAGTAACTGTTGAAAAAGGGAAGGGGAGGGGGGGAGGTAGGTTGAGGATATTCGCAAATGCTAGGAGTTCAGGATAAACAGGGCTCTTGTTAGAAGGGGGGGATGCTGTGGGGAGTAAGATTTGTAGGAGATTCGGAAATCTGGGTATCACGGAACGGTTGCAGGATATCAAGCCCGAAGACGCTTGTAATCTATCTGAAGTCAGTGAGTTGATCTGATACAGTTAGTTTTTGGGGTCATACCGTTCTTGTCACCAGCATCATCCGAGGCGTCCGTGTCCCCTCTACTCCGTTTTCCAGATACTGGTGACACTTGTACTGTATCTCTAGGTGAACCACCTTTTGTCTCATTCTCAGCTTCGTCATCCTCCGATTCCCACGTAATCTCGTCATCAACTGGTGCATTAGAATCGTTAACGGGCGATTGCTTTTGCACATTTGATCCATTGATAATGCTCTCATCATCATCATCAGAGTTATAGTCGATCTCATCGCGATTTTCGTCATGATCCTCGCCGTCTAGAGTAGCTGTGACACTGGTATTCTCCGAGTTCGGAGCATCTGCTGGTGGGTTCGTTGGGGTTATTTTGGATGCAGCTGGCTTTGGTTGATCTGCTTCGGATGTCTCTTGGTGAGACTGTTGGCTGGATTCGGGAGCTTCCTGTACATTTAATGCTAAAGACTCGCTTGTCGCCTCATCTTTAGTCATAGTGTGGTTAGTCATACAACCCATATGTGTAGAGTTATTATATGGAGGTATCACTTTGCTGGGGGCTGGCCGAACTTCGGCTCGCATTGGTGTAACAAGGTGCTGAAGCATAACCTCATAGCACTCGTCACACAAACAAGTGCTGTCTTGCGTGCAAGGGGTTGGACGGTGGAAAAGGACGGGGTAAATACCCTGCTCAGATGCGGAAGCATAATGCTCATGATGGGCGGCATCGGCTGAACCATTCCCCGAATTTCCCTCGTTGTCGTCATCAAGTTCGTCGTTTTGCCCGTTCTGATCTGAGTCGTGTTCCAACTGTACCTCGGCGGTCACAGCAGTTGAGTTTTCATGTTCACCAGAGTTCGCAATATCACTCTCTTCGAAGTCTTCTTGCGGATACATATTCCCGCTCTCACCGTCATTATAGTCAGCAGTCGAAAAATTAGTATCAGGGCTTCCAACACCATCAACTTGCTCTTCACCCATGGATGATATTTCGCGATACAGACCAACTTCAGACAAACCTCGACCAGCATTCGCACTCTCTCCAAGTGCCATCATGCGTCGAGTACAGTTCGGTTTTACTGTTAGAAAGGTATAGAGAGGCGGAGATGATTCTACCCGCTCGTTCTTCACGAGTTTATCGTGCAAGACCACTAGGTCGCCAAAGGTAAATTTTCCAATGAAGTCTGGGGTAGTAGACTATTCGAATCGTTAGCAGAGTTATGATTCGAGTGAAGAAAGTAGCTTACCTCTGAAAATTCAAGCCCAAGACCGTCAATTTCCATTACCAGGTCATCTAAGGGAGAGATCTCTTCAGAAATCACTTCTCGTAAGCTTATCAGAAACTGAGCGAGAGGAACGTCCAAGACTGATCTATCAGTAAGAAAATACTGGTTTGGGTCAAAATCATCGGCCCGGGCGAATAGCTGATAATCCGTCTCACCGTACGAAACGTAAACACCATAGTGATCTGCTAATTCGATAGGGTTGTCCCTATCGCTGATTCCAGTAGCAGGTGTTTTCGCGTCTGCAGCCTTTGTCTCGTCATTTCGTTCATCTTCAATATCTCGGGTACGACTAGCTTCTGTAGGTTCTGAATCAGAATGATTAGATGAAGGCGAACCAGCCTGAGGAGCCTCGTTATCATCTCCGGTTTGGTCATTGGTGTTATCGCCATACAATGCGTCACCTAATAGATGCTCTGAGACACCATCGGATTCATATGTTTCCTCGGGCTGAGACGGATCAGCGTGATCTTGGGCATTAGTTGTCTCACTAAAGCCAGGATGCTCTGGCTGTTCAAGATCCTGGGATACAAGAGAATCATCAGCAGGATTAGACGCAGCCGGAACGGGTTCGTCCAGATGACGAGTCTCTTGATGCTCTTCAGATTCTTGCAACCCGACATCTGGACTATGAGGCGCGATGTCAGAACCAGCAACTGGCTGGCCAGCACTAGGCTCATCCTGCTTCGCAGGTGATGAGTGGTTGGAAACTTCAGGTTCTACTCCAACTGTTTCGTCACGCAAATCATTTATGTCGCTAGGTTCCTCGTTGCCCTCCAAACTGGGAGCTGTGGGGTGGTAGATAGCCTCTCTATCAGTTTGCAATGTCTGAGCCGACGGAGAAGGGTCCTCGTGTGAGGTGGGAGGTTCCGCGGGGAGTTCTTCAAGCGGTTCCTGCGGCACGCCCGCATACGTTTCAGCGGGAACACCATCAGCGTGACCTATGACATCTGAGTTTTGAGAAGTCGTTGCCGCTGACAGCCACTCAGTAGTACCAGCATTGATCTTTTCGGTGTCAATCTTTTCTGTCGCAGTCTCGTCAAGATAATCAATCTCGGTATCTGGATGTAAGCCCACAGAATGAGACGAGTCTTGTTGCCAAATGCTTTCCACCGTGTGTTCGAGCTCAATATCAATGTCATCGGCACCCGCGCCCAACACATTGTAGTCGCTTTCTGTGGCATCAATCATGCCATATGATGCATCGTCTCCCTCTGCCATCAACTCGTCGTGAGCATCTGAATTAAAATTATTAATCGCGAAATCTTCCAGCTCCATATCGTCATCGGTTGGCCCAGCTGGGAAATCTAAATCTATGTCGATATCCTCACCGAAACCCTCCTGGCCGAAATCAACAGCCATATCCATTTCTTCGTCTGGCATTGTTAGAGATACCTGAATCGGCTTATTTTACAACTCGTCTTTTGTTAACAACAGGTTAACAATGGGCGCTCGTTGTTCGAATCTGCCTGGAATATAATGGCCAAAAATCGTTTGGTTCGAGTTCATCGAAAATAGAAACGCCAGTATATTTCAAGCTTAACACCGCTTGGAAGTAGATCGATCGCGTCCCTTGTTCTAATCTGAGGTCCTAAGGGATGAGAATCATCTGGTAGGGTATGAACAAATCGTGGGATAAGTGCATACGATACGCAAACGTATTTTTTATTCTAGAAATAAAGCCCTTGGCGATTTAGTCGATAGAAATTAGACAGGTTTCTCGAACTCGTTCTGCCTGGGGTTTTTAAGCACCGGGTACGACGGCAGAAAGCTCACTGCGGCAATAAGAACTGAGAGGGCCAAGTACAAGCTTCGATGTTACGATGCGATCGGACGGTTTCAAGGTAGCCTGTGAAGGGCTTTTGAAGGTATGGTCGCGGGTAGAGGTTACTTTCTTGAGTCTATTGACGACCGGTACAGCCGCATCCACCTAACAAGGAGTCTGGAATGACTGTGATTGATTGATAATGGCTTGGCTAAACCAGGATTCGGCGATACGGTTTTAACAGTAGATCCCAAGGGCGTGATTGATGGTAGATCGATTTTGATGAAATGCGCGGAGGTGCGAGGGCTGGCGATCGTGGACGAGTAATTCGTGTTGAAGAAAGAGGCGTCACAGGACGTGTAAGACGTGTGCGGGCCGGGGTGGTAATAAGGTTCTCAAGCTCTGAGTTTCTTTGTTCGGGAAAGTTCTTTAAATCGGCTGGATAAGAGTCGCGGCACGTTGGAATATTGTGGGATGATGGGAAGTTGAAAACAAAACGGTCCGGTGATGAAGTAGAGGGAGAGGAAGAAATGGAGGTTGCGTTTCAGGAATTCGAGTTGGGCATTTGCCTCCAACGCCAGAAGTAGAGGTGTTCCATTGTGTACCTAATGGCCATGTCAGAAGGAAAATGGTAGGGCAGGCACCATTGCCTCATACATGCAGTACCTACCTAGGTATACACTACACGCGCACTACATTCTAGAGGGCACAGCCTAGGATGATCTGAGATAGCCTAGTAGTACACAATACAAATTGGTCCGTGCTCTATACTTGTATGGCTTTAGAGCCGCAAATATAGCGCTAATCGTGGCTGAAGTCTGGCTCTATCTACCTCTCAGCGAGTTGAATAGATTAGGTACCTAGGTACATACCTACCAACCCACATCAGTGAATCTTTTTGGTGGGACAGTTGGCTGGATATGGTACAGATGTACACTAACTCTCTACTTAGGTAGTTGTACTGTTAGGGTTGACTTGTCAATTACATCGCGACAGCAAGCTACCACATCTCTCCTCCCCTATTCTAGATATCACCTCTAGCTTCCGCCCCGTCCTATTGCTTACAGCACAGCGTCAAGATGGTAAGGCTCCAATGCCTCCGTTACAATCGCTGGCTAACGCCTGCTATGTCTCCAGGTTGTTCTCGCCGCCTCCATCTGCACCCGCGGTGGGAAAGCTGTCCTCTCCAGACAGTTCCGAGAGATGCCCCGGTCACGCATCGAAGCCCTCTTGGCCTCTTTCCCCAAGCTCGCCGACTCGGGAACTCAGCACACCACCGTCGAGCAGGACAATGTTCGCTTCGTCTATCAGCCCCTTGACGAACTCTACATGGTCCTCATAACCAACCGACAGAGCAACATCTTGCAAGACATCGATTCTCTACACCTTTTCGCCCAGGTCGTTTCCAGCACGTGCAGAACCTTGGACGAGAGGGAGATTGTCAAGAATGCCTACGAGTTGCTCAGCGCTTTCGACGAGCTCGTCACACTTGGTTATAGAGAAAACCTGACCCTCAGTCAGATCAAGACTTTCCTAGAGATGGAAAGTCATGAGGAACGCATTCAGGAGATCATTGCACGAGTATGTTTCTTCCTCAGTCGTGGGTATTGGCGACAACCTGCTAATCGTTACGATAGAATAAAGAGCTGGAAGCCACCGAGGAGCGAAAGAGGAAGGCTAAGCAACTTGAGATGCAACGTAAAGAATCCGCACGTAGCGGACGTCCTAGTGCACCAAGGACTCCTGTGTATCCCAGCTACACGCCGCCCAGCCGGCCCACCCCAACAGATACCTATGATTCATACGAAGCCGAGAAGAATAAGTCTTACAAGTATAAAATTTACCGGGATCGCTTGAGATCATGACTGACCACTATATAGGCCGGCGACAACGAAGGTGAAGGGCATGCAATTAGGAAAGAAGTCGAAGACGACAGACATGTTTGAACGCGTTCGGGGGGACATGGGTGCCGAGGTTGACGATACACCACTAGTCCCATCCGCTCCCGCGCCAGTTGCTGAGCCCGCTGCACCACGTGTATCCTCGACCTTGGATCGAGACGCTATACATCTCACCATTAACGAATCTATTGGGGCTAAGATCTCGAGAGAAGGGTCGCTTACTTCCTTGACCGTTAGCGGTGACTTGAGTCTGCGCATAGCCGATCCCAGTTTGACTAAGGTCAAGCTCCACCTAACCGCTAACGCTTCGCACGGCGCCCAATTCCGCACACACCCCAATGTTGACCGGGGCCTGTTCACGAGCTCCAAGACTATTCAAATGAGCAACACTGCCCGTGGCTTCCCTGTCAACAACTCTGTTGGAGTTCTACGGTGGCGGACTGCCCCGAAAGCCGATGACACGAGTGCTCTCCCCATTAGTTTTACAGTGTGGGTAAACAAGGGCTCAGGAGGTAACCACACCATCACGGTAGAGTATGAGCTCACAGGAGGCGATGTCCTGAAAGATGTGTCTGTGGTTATTCCCTACGCCACGAGCGAGCCTTCGGTCAGCAGCTTTGATGCTGTTTATGAAGTGTCCGGAGACAGTCTAGAATGGACAATTGGAACCATAGAGCCGGACAACGGCAGCGGTTCGTTCGAATTTGATGCCCAGGCCGATGACGAGAACGAGTTTTTCCCGATGCAGGTGCGGTTCTCGAAATCATCACCGTTCATTGATGTCGACGTAAGTACCGCCCGGTGTTGCTCCCGTGGTTAATAGTGACGCTAATTGGCCTTCAGGTTTCGTCGGTGACGCTCGTAGAGGAAGACGAAGAGGTCGCATTTACAAAAGAAATTAGGTCAGTTGCCGACAACTACTTGGTTGAGTAGATAAGCAAGTATTGGGACGTTATGGATTTGCTTGAGGCCAGCCGGATTCCTGAAAATGATGAAATAGCGCCACCGACTCGGGTCATAGGGCATCTCGGCAGGGGACAATTGCAGGGTAGCCAGTAGACTACTAGACAACCAAATGAGGATAATATCATGAATAAGGACAGTCAAGTGTGTGACTCCACGACATTTTGGAGCTGACTATTAGACAATGTAGTGCCAATGTCTCCGTGAGGTCAAATTCAGGTCACACTGCTAACAAGTCTGCTGCTTTCCAGTACAATAATTGTAGGTACGGAGTAGTATGTAGAAAAAAAGCGGGCCGCTTTAAATCGACGGTGTTGCTGGCTTGTTCACTTGTCGCCTCAAAAAAACGGTACCAAGACAGTTCAAATTAACTACATGAACTTTACCTGCCTTACTGCAAGTTAAAATCCTCTCGAACTCTCGAACGAGCCAGACATTTTCGGGGGACTTTTTACATGATGAGCAGTCGCTCGCATGCAAGCGCGACAGAAGCCCTAGTCTCGCTGGTCAAAGCATGACGGAGCCAATCGAGCTCAGCCTTGTCGACCAGTCGAGGCTCGAGCCCAGGGTGCATGGCGGTATAGTGGCATATAATCCCACCATCGAGCTGTTGGCGGGCGCCGCGGGCCCGACCACGCTCCAGATATGGCGGGCGAACAACCAGGTGGTCGCCAAAAACAGCCAGCGCGGGGAGCGAGCATCGGTGCAAGCTGTCCGGTGGAAACCCGACGGTAACGACGCCCGCCTCAAGGGTTGCAGAGTGAAGGACATGTTCAACGGCTAATGCGTGCTAGGCCAGTTCCTCGCCGTGGGATGGAGTGACGGCATAGTGCGCTTGATGGGGCTGGAGACCAACAAAGCCGTACACCAGATCACTATATCTGAAGCCGGAAGTTCCAACATCACTAGTATCAGTTGGACGCAAAACCTTGCTGGCAAGCGTTCGGCCTCGACTGCCCAGTCCTCATCCACCATCAGGACCTGGGAACAGCTTGCTTCACAGGGCCTCGACCTAGGCAGGAAGAAATGTGCCGCGGATCTCCCACGCGAGCTTACATTCCTTGAGATCGAGACTGCTCTCCCTAACCTCAGCCCGTTGCCTGCTTCGGGTGGGTCAGGGTTAGTCTGTTCATAATTCTCAGAGCACAGCTCGGGAAGGCTAATGGTATCTATATAGGGACGACACATTCGTATTCACAACAAGAGCATCGCTAGAATTCCTATTTCGCCCTTTCTCTCAACAGGATAGCGACAAGGTTGATGTTATGATCGTCGGTACGGATGACGGCCAAATCCACCTCAGCATATATGACTCCTTCTTTATAGGCAGCTTTCGCTACTCCTTGCCGCCATCATTCGGCAATCAGACTGGATTGCGGCTTTGCGGAAGTGCCTCGAATCCAGAGCTTTCTACTCATGTGCTGGTCCTTAACCCGTCCGCTGGAGACAAGACCAAGACTCTGTACCTTGTGCCTATAGACCTGACCTTTATCAGCTCGTCGCCGGAGAATCTGTCTCTGCTTGCTTCCAAAACAACCACGCTGCAGAAGTTGCTTAGATATGTCAAACAGGTGCAAATTCACATGTTACATGAATGGCAATCAACCCGAGAGCTACCCAATCGCTTTTTAAACATCATAAACGAGACGTTGCGAGAGTCTGAGACCTACGGTGAAATGAACATTGGCCAGGCAATGTATCATTCTGTTGTCACTGGCCATACGTTTCCGGAAGTCAAAGAATGGCTCGTCGATCAGCTGGCGGAACGGGTATGTATGCCCCCTTCCCGCCGATTTTCTTCGGTCTCTAACTAGGCGTCAGGGGCACAAAAGATGGGATAAAGCAGTTGTGACCGGCCTCCAAGCACTTCGGTCTTTGATCCATGAAAATTTCCTTCCTGCGCTCGAGCGTGTCAGCATCATCCTTAGTCGCCTACTTGGTATTGCTAGGTTTCACGAATCGAAAGCCGAGATCGGGTTTACGAGCTCACAAGTCACGAAGGTTATGGACATCGTGTCGTGCTTAATGCTTGTCGGCAACAAAATGCTTCTCCTCGTGATGGAAGAGTTGGAGCTATTCCATGCCTTCTCGATCTGGCTACGGAATGAAATTGATCGCCTAGCGTCATCGTCTACCACGGATGATCTTACCGAGAAAGATGCTACCATGGAACACGGCAAGATTCTGGTGTATATCCAGCAGTACATGCCAGCCAGCCCCCTAAGACACTATCTGAGTAATGTTACGGCAGAAGATGTTGAACGAGATCGCAAGCTGGCTGATGGTGGCAGCTCTCTTCTAGAGTTACTGGAGAAACAAATCCAGAGACAAGAATCCGGTCAATCCGATGTGGGCTCGTATCCTCAAGTAGAGTTTCTCTGCAAGTATCTTGATAGTCAAGCGTCCAGTGTTCTTCAAGGCATTGCTGAAGCCGAGCGGCGAAGTGTCCGTTTCGGACAAGCAACAAAGATCGTATTAGACAACGATGTATCCCGGTTTGACGTTCGTCTATCCGCAGTACCAGCTGGAGTAAGTAACACGTCCATTGCCAGTTGCTCTCTAACACTAATACACAAATTAGGATTTCTGGAAAGGCATGACGCACACAGCCCTGGTTACCGAAGGTGGCGATTCTCAAGGTAGAGATTCCTATACTTGGGTTCCTATTATTCACCTAACTGATAATGCATCCAGTCTACATCTTCCGAACTTCAACCACAATCACAAACGGCATCAGCAGCTCCGTCACAACCGAGCTCTCGAGCATGACACTCGGAAATGGCAAAGTTTATGATCTCAAGTTTCTCTACGACGACAGTCTACTTGTGCTCTGGGCGCCAAATGGTACGCGCATAGCACAATCCCTTGCAACCTGTCTAGTAAATCAATAGGCTTCAAACTGTTAACTAACACAACTGCTTCCTCAGACTCGTCCCTTCGGTTGATAAGAATCCCACATAAATCAGAAGATCTGGGCTATCAGCCTTACACGGCTGGTAACCAGATCACCCCTCACGAGCTTACCAACGAGCAGGTTACCAGCGTGTTCCTGAACATGATCGTCCCTTGCCAGCCGGGCTTCATACCGGCGCAGATGGAAGTCAAGGAAGCTAGCACGGAGCGCGGGAAGCTACCGCCTAGGTTGTGCTTATTAGGAACCGACATGCAGACGTACAAAGTCTTTGCCCTACCTGAGGATCCGTTCGGAGAAGCGTTGAAAAGTCGAAGAGAAAATACAGTTTAGATAGGGCAGTTAGTCCTGTATGAAACCAAGTGAAAAATGATAGTTTCAGGTCAGAGGACATGGGCTACAATTAGACCGAAGAGATATCTCAAATAATGATGTGTAGAAGCACAGTAAAGCACTGAATGATTCTGGATCCCTATCAAATGACGTATCTATTAGTCTCACTTAGGTCTAAGGGCTCCTAGGTGAATGAATATATGTGACTTGTAAGCAAAGCTTAAGTACTTTTAACTGGTATACTATGTATTCCCTTCCGTAAGAAAGGATAATATGTACATCCTCCAGTTTATCATATACAAGCATGCATGATATATAAAGACACACTCTAACTCTTTCTTTCCAAGAATCAACTAGCCCGCTATGCAACTGCTCCTCTCTGTACTCCAACTTAAGCCTTCCTCCCCTTCTTCGCCCACTCTCTCAGAACATTCTTCTGAATCTTCCCCGTGCTAGTCTTCGGGAGCTCATCTACGATCTCCACCTCCTTCGGAACCATGAACCGCGAGATGGCACTCTGGTTCTTGGCCCAGTCGATGACGGCCTCGGGGGCCAACGCAGCTCGTTGACCGTCTTTTACTTTCACGGTTAGGTAGGCCTTGACTCGCTCGCCCCACTGCTCGTCTGGCACGGCGACCACGCCCGCCTCTAAGACATCCGGGTGTTGCACGAGCATGCTCTCGAGTGCTACCGAGCTGATGTTCTCGCCTCCTGTTGGGACATCATCGTCGTCAGTCTAATGATTTATCCCAGGTTATGAAGACGCTGACTATAACAACTCACCACTAATAATGATGTCCTTGGCACGATCCTGGATCTGCACGCTTCCATCGGGGTGCATGACAGCGAGATCACCAGAATGCAGGGCGCCGCCCGCGAACAACTTCTTCGTGGCCTCGGGGTCCTTGTAGTAGCCTTTAGCGCATATGTTGCCGAAGAAGACGATCTCGCCGATCTCCTTGCCGTCGCGCGCCACGTCGATAAGGATGCCCTGCTCCGCCGGCTCGGGCTTGACGACGCGGATGGGTAAGCTCGTCACGAAGCCGTGGCCCTGCCGTGCCATCTGCGCGTAGCGCTCCGCCGGGGGCAGGTCGTCCCACTCTGGCAGGTGGTACCCTTTGGTGATGGGACCGTATGTTTCAGTCATGCCGTACACGTGAACGGGGTGGAGGTTTAGGTTCGTCTATATGTCATCCCGTTAGTTGATATGTATATGAAGCGTGAAGCCATGAGGAAAATGGAGGGAGATGAGGGCGCACCATTTGCTCGAATAGATGACCTGTTGGTGGACTTGCCGCTACCGTAACGCGGACTGGGTTCGGTAATTTCTCTGCTTCGTTCGAGACGCAGAGCAACGTATTTACAGTTGGCGCGGCATTGAAATGAGTGATCCCCTGTTCTTTGAGGAGTTTCCATATCAATGGGTAGTCGATTTTCCTTAGGCAATAATGCGTGCCTCTGACAGCTGTCACGGCCCACGGGAATGTCCATCCTACAGCATGAAACCTAAAAGTACATGGTTAGCTTGAGAGGCTACTCCCGGGGCGAGTTGCTCACATTGGTAGTGTCCAGAGGTACTTGCATCTCCCCTTATGGTAATTCAGGCCAGACTCGATGACGTTACCGATAGAGGCCAGGTAGGCGCCTCTGTGAGTATAGACACAGCCTTTCGGCCTCGATGTCGTTCCCGACGTGAAAGGTATCGCCACCATATCATCCTCATCCGTACACTCAGGGAGGCCAGCCCAGCCTTTAGTTTCTCGGCTTTGCTCGTACTTCAGACCCTCTATAACTGCCTCATCAAATGGCCCCGCATTAGGACCTTCTGTTGCATCCGTGTCCTAGAATACACGGTCAGTAAAACAATAAGCAAGGTTAAAATTCCAATCCAAAGTTCTTACTAGGTCGACTATGAGGCGGACGTTTGGATGATTCTTTTTAAAATCGTCCAGAAGCGACAAATACTCTTGGTCGACGACAATGGAGTCTACTTCAGCGAATTCCAGGATATAAGAAACATCATCCGATTTCAGTCTGTATTCCTTACTGCATTTAGCCACAATCCTCTCACCGCGCTCGCAATGTCATAATCCTTTTTTTGTCAAGTACATTTTCACTTACCTATAATTTACGGGCACGAGAACACCACCAGCCGCAACAACACCAAAGATGGATTCCAGGAACGCCGGCGTATTCGAGGCAAGAATACCAACGCGTTTCAAGCCGTGCTTGAGCAAGACATAGGCCAGCCCTCGTGCACGGTCCGCGAATTCGCCATACGACCGCCGGAGAACTTTTCCGTTCGCCGTGATGTGGTAAATAGCCTCGGCATTGGGCTCGATGGCGGCCGCACGCTCGAGGAAGAACGTGGGAGTTAGATGGTGTAGATGATGTGTGTGATCAACTCCGGCCGGCGACTTTCTGCCGGAACCACCGAGATGGCCGAGTATGTTTTTCAACCGCGACGCCGCTCCAGACATTGTCGAATAAGCGGCCCAATTATGATTGTAGGAGACAGTAGACAGTACAACAAGATCTTTCCTGGTGCTAGATTGAGTAGGTAGGTACTAATTGGTATAAACAGGATCGCCAGTTGGTATATGTATGTAACCACACCGTTGCACCACGACTACTGTAGCGAAGGCATTTATATATTACTCGGTAGATACACCCAGGTCGGCGGTAAGGAGCAAAGAACATCAAGCTCGCAGGTTACACTCGGCTTCCGATATGAGTACACCAATAGGATGAGCAGCCCCGGTTAGCAGCTCGGGAAGTGGGTACGGGGGCTGGGGAAGCTCTCAGCTCTCTACCCGGGCAGAATCCGGGGATGCTACGCTAAGGTGCCTATTTGTGTACTCCGACAGTCGGTCAACTTAGATATTACACTGCGCTTTTTAAACATTACTTGAACCTGAAAAAACGAGTGATAATGTCAAGATAAATTTAAAATTCGACATTTTAAGTACAACTACCAGATTTAACGGAGTCAAGAAATACATTTCCTGTAAGTTGCCTTCTGCGTATCTGCGGTCACATTCATTAGTCCCCTAACCAGATTAGACTGCCTCCGAGTTTAGTACCACAACGTCCTGAGGGGGAAAACTGCCCAGGTGACTTAGAACTATGCAATAGCAAAGTCAGTACTTCTATCTAGCCCAATGATTCCGACCAGGCATACGAAAAACTAGGATGACGAGGATACAACAGTGTTCAAAAAATCCCCCCTACATAATAGGTAGTTCCCTGGGCCATTGGACCCGAACGGCTAAATCAGCTAATCGAGATAATCAGGTGAACACAAGAATAAGGACCTTCGCTAACCCTTATATATTGTATTTGATGCAAGAAAAGATTTATGACAATTGGAGTAAACGACTCTACCAAGTAGGCATCATCCAGATTCTATAATAAATATCTGCCCCAGAAAAAGGACAAGTTGCGTGAAATCCCACTGCGTGGGTCAATTGTTTTTGAAACCCATCCTCGTATCTCTTTCTGTCATTAACAAGTCCTTCAAACGAACAGCATTCAGGACTTGATGCATAAGGCATACCCAGCTATTATCAAGATGTTTAAGTTGGACAATCTCAAGGTCAAATTTTCTCCGTATCCGAAGTGTATATCAAATGTTACCGCAATATTAAGAAAGGGTAAGTCGGGTATCTAGCAGAAATGGTTGAAACACAAGTCAAGAGAAGGATGTCGATAAAGGTAAGGTAAGCATCATCCATCCTTCTCGAAATTATCATTCAGATATCCCACGAAGCTCTCACGTATCCTCGACGGGCCCATATTACCAATTCCCTCAAGGCCAATGCCGCCCCTATTCAGCCCCATGAAAGCCCTCCGTAACCTTTGAAGCTGGGGCAGGCCGACCTTTCTACTAGGAAGCTCAACCACTAAAGCGTCCTCCCCCTGCCCATTGCCCCGCGGTATTCGGACCTCGCCCCCGCCTTCATCGCTCTGCTGTTCCAGGATCCGTTTGACGATATCCTGCGTCTCGCGATCGAGCACGTACAGGTAATCGCCGTCGGCGTCTCGACTCCTCTGCACAGTCGCCTGGTTCGGCTTGACAATCTTACGGGTCTCTCCCGCGATGGCCTCCCACAAGCTATCGAACACCTGCCTCGTCTGCTCCTCGCCATCCTCCCATATCAGCGTGAAGAGCGGGCTGTCCCACCTCGTCATCGGGTTCGGCTCTTCGTAGCGGAACACCAGGTTCTCCCAATTGCCAGGCTCGTACGCGCCTTCTGCGTCGCCGGCATCATCCCCCGACTTCCGCGCATCCTGTGCGCCGGCGGGTCCCCTGCTCAGGCGCGCCTCGTTGACTTCGCGGGCCTTCTCTTGCGAGCACCCGATCTGCAGGATGCAGCTGGGCGTGCGCACGGCCTTGGACTCGCAGTGCAGCTGGTACCGCCACCCCTTGATGTAGTTCAGCCCGTCGAGGATGACGATGTCCTTGTCGCTGAGCACGCGCTTGACGGCGCCGTATATGGCCGCGCGCGCATCCTTTTCCGAGGCGTTCGCGGACCGGGTGTGGGCGGGCAGTGCGGATAGATCGTAGACGGATCGCGATATGGAGAGCGTCTGGTCGGATATTAGGTGGAGGCGATATTTGGGCGTCGCGCCGCTCGGGGTCGCAGCTTTTATGCGCTCGGAGAGGTATGTGTGTAGCTGTTTTGCGCGTGTAGACTTGCCCGATGTGGGGAAGCCGGTTACTATAATGAGCTTCCAAATGAATTAGCAGCGATTTATACTCGGTGTCCCTGTATTGGGGATATATACCGGCATGGTTTTATTAATGTCGCGCTCTCGTAATTTCGTAAAGAGAGATATTGTGGAGACTTCAGATAAAATATCTTATTAGGTATTGTCTGTTCGAAGTTTTAGGTGACCTACAAACGATCTATTTTACCCCACCATTGAAGTAAGTTTACCCCACGAAACTACTTCTTACTCTTTACCAATTTCACCAAGAATTCAGTCCATCTCCAGTACGTCCAGAGCAGCTTCCATGAGTATAAAATGTAATTGCTCTAAAATAAAGGAAGAATAGCTGGGGTATCCATCTAAACCGTCCATGCAATAAAATCCAAAACACCCACCACGAAACCCTTCCCAGTCCCCGCCTCAACCATGCCGTCCCGGATTAACTTGGATCATACATTTGATGCACCCATGTGCGGTCGCACGCCCTCATGACCCGGAGGACTCTGGCTCAACCTCTGCTCATAGCCGTCATAGTGTCCCGAGGTCTGGTTCTGTCCTGGACCGTAGCCCTGATTTCTGTATCCTTCATAGCGTCCTGACTGGCTCTGGCTCGGCACGTTATAACGATTATGGCGCCTGGCCCTGCGGTTCAGTCTGTACGTTTCATCACCACCCTGGCCTCCTAGGCTCTGCGGCTGATAACCACCATAGCGTCTTTGAAGAACGCCGAACAAGCGTCCGAAGCGGGAGCCGGAGGGTTCGTCGGTCTTCGGTCGGACCGAAAATGTCAGGCCGAGACCCTCGATGATAATGATGATGACGAATTCTTCGATAACAGCGAGTCCTATGAAGTAATTGACGTTTCCCGTGAGACTGCTGAATTCCGAATGGGGTTGAAAGGTGCCAAGCGCCGAATAGATGACGCGAATGAGCAGGAAGGGCAGCGAGAGTGCCACGGCTAGGACCACCCGCTTCTCACCGGCCTCGAGGTACGACAAATTGATGCCGAGCAAAGCTGTGGCGATGACGACTATTCCGAATCCCGCTATCGTGAGCGCGCTACCGGCCTGAGTGTAGGTCGACACTTCGTATTGTCCTGTTTTGGCGTAGTTGTCGCCCGCCGTGGTACCACCGTAGATGCCGAGGATGACGCCCACGAGCACCAGCAGCTGTGCTAGTCTCAGAGTGCTGGGGTTGATGATAACCGTGCGGGCTTCCTTCGTGGAAGCAAGAGCTCTATTAATCAGGGCTAGCATCACAATGATGAAGTCCGATAGACCGACACCCTGTAGGGTCAAGGCGCCGAAGAATAAGCCAATGTTATCTGGCTGGGCTGTAGCTGCGAGCTGGAACGAAGCACCGATGATGCGGGAAAGCGAGAAAATGACCAAGAGAAGCCATCCCGCGTTGGCTCCGAATCCGTGCCGTTTACAAAGCAGAAGAGAAATGACGAGAGACGGTATGAAGAATATGATTTGGACGATAGAGACGATGTTGTGTTTGGTTAATTCCATCTGGGCGAGCGCGATAGTCGTGATCAGTCTAATGTGTGTCGATGTCTGATGAACGGATTGTATATATGTATAATTAATTGTTCTCGATAGTGTCAAATAGGAAAAACGAAATCTCTATGATGAAGCCACGAAGTATGAGAACTGGTATTAATGTATTTGTTGATGCGCAACTGTCTATCTAGCCCAGACGAAGCATACCTGCCCGCTCTCTTATATCATACCACGGCACGCCCACCACTATACAAATGACGGTTATCAGAAGTCCTACTCCTGCTCCTCCGCCCTTTCAGCTCCACGAAGTCTGAGGAGGCTTTGCGTACCGGCAGCCAGGTAGCAGCGCACTAGTCGACGAGGAGGCGAGGCGTCGCCCGGTCGGGTTCCAGGTATCGGGACCCTAGGGCCCGAAAGGGCTATGCTGGCGAAAGCGAAAGCGAAGCTGCGATCGTTTGGCGGCCGGTGATTGGACACTGCGATTGGAGCTGACTGCCAAGCCCCAGACAAGCTTTATTCAACTCGCCAACTCCCGTGCTGACCTAACATTAGCGGACGCAGCTAATTACGTAGGATCTGACATACATGTGTGTACATGTGTGCAAGTTGATGCATTTCGCATTCGCATCCATACTTTTGACTCTTCCTTTCTTCTCTTTTCAGGAGGCCTCGCAGGGTAATTACCATATCGCTAGCTAAAGTGTCTCTAGTTAGTAAACTTCTAGAGGTTAAATATGTATGCTGCCTAAGTATCCGCTCAAAGGGCTTAGCAGACAGGTGCCGCGTTGACTCCTTAGTTGAGATAACACTTATAACCTTTTTCCCTTGGTTTCCTCCCGCTTTTCTGAGTTGAAATCTTTCTACAGTATATAATTTGAGATACAGAATCAAGTGTAACCTGAGTCTTTAATTAGCAAACAGCCGCAAATCTGGTCGCGGAAAAAATTACGCGAGTTTGCCGTCAACATAGCAGTCGCACGTGTACCAGCAATTTTCTAGTAGCATATCTCCATAACCCTGGCTTAGTCTGACATGATAAGGTGGACCTGAGTTGACAGGGCTGAGTCGCCGAGTTTCTATTCGTCAATTGAGAGATAACCACAAATCCTAGGGAGAAAAAGCAATAGCGTGACATGGATCACCAAGGATCTTGTTAGTCATGATAAACTCGAACTACAGGTATGGATAATGCTGGGTATGGTCCCCTAATGTTGGGGGTCTGAAGGAATGCCTACTAGTACAGTAGAATGGATTGTGCAGGTACTAGTAGTTTATTTATAGGTTGAAAAGCAGATCAGAATGAACCACATGCATCTCGGAATGGGATTACACTCAGATTCGCGAATCTGAACACCATAGGATTTCACATTCGACAGGCATCCCTAAACGAATTATTGTTCGATAGCGGTGAGAGATAATCTCCAATTTCGACTGACGCACGGAGGCAATTTTCATTACTTCTTCATCTCTCTTCTCTTTATTTTCTTGCTTTTGTTGGTCAGCATGTCCGTTTGCTTTGAGACCAGGTTCTACCAGGCCAACAATCAAACTTTTATCTGTTTAACCATTGAGAGAGAAAGAGAGAAGAGCTTCGCGTTTGAAGAAGTCTTCCTAATTTATTATTGTCCTTCGCAGAAACTTACATAAACATAGGATATGACCACTGCCTCGTTACGGACTGTTCCATGACCGATAAGGCTCCTTGGAGAAACAAATGATCAAGCTCTTCAGCAGCCGTTTCTTCGTCTGCCGCCAGTTTCAAGAAGAACTTGTTCCGTACTTCTTGGTCCCAGACCCATTGATTCGATCCATCTGCCCCGACGCGGTTGTATCCATATTCATTTCCGAACTGGAACAGGTCTCCTAATCCATTAATGGCGTACAGCACCGTTAGAGGGTCCCACGATGACCGTGGCGTATAGTACGTGTAGTAAATATACGCCATTCGTGCCGGATCCGTGCTGGGCCCCTCAGACATGAGCCGGCCACCAGATTCAACAGGCCTCCCAACCTCGTCGCCCAGAAAAACCACGCGTCCTTCCCACGTGTGAACTACGTGCGCCGTAAGACTTGCATTCGAGCCCCAGAAGTTGAACTCATGGCCCGAGGGGTAGCCGCCCCCCATAATGACGAGCTCGGAGACCTTGCGCGCAACGAGCTCACGGCCATCGAGATCAGAATAAGAATCAGCGGTCGAGTTCAATAGTCCCGAGAGCTTTCCTCAAATGTTAAACTTGTACTCGCGCAATATGGTGCCAGGCGAACTTACATTCTCGAAGAATCCAATCGACGCAATCGTCACCGTGCCATCTTCGGCCTCGGACAACACCTTTCGATACAGCGCGACGGGATCCCAAGCTTCCTCTGCATGGCCCCAGGGCAGACTCCCGCCAGACCAGTGGAAGGCAACTTTACTAGCGTACTCACCCACCTCGTAGGACCAAGTGTCAAGAAACGTGACGTTGGTCAGCGGCCGTCGAATCCCAATTGGAATATCGGGGTGCCCATAGTGCGCCAGGACAGCCGATGCGGCAAGGGCTGAGAAAGTCGATGGGTAGTTGACGTTGACGGCGAGCAGATTCACGTGTGGTGATGTTGCTGCGAGAAGCAACGCTCCAACGTCACTGCTCAATTGTAAGCGGTGCGTCTTCTAAGACATTCATGAATACTCTTTCCGAGTGCTTACTCGACATCACTAAAGAGGTCGGTATCGATGATGAGGTTTTTCCGCGCGGCGAACGCGACGAAAGCACTCGTTAGAACAACAACAGGGATATATAGCTTCATCTTGTAGTATAGAGACAGACACTAACTCCCATGTTGTGTGTTAGAGGTAGGTTAAACTCGTATGGATGGAAGTATTAGTAGTCACTATTCTCCTCTTGCCCTATCAAAATGGGTGGCTTTTTGATTGCAAATTATATAACTTTATACATATTGTTCTATCTTGGACAGCAGTCCTCTGCTGTGTAACCGGTTACGTAGATGACTCCCGAGTAGATAGACAGATTAGGTAGACTTGCCAAGGAATATGGAAGCTTTGACAAGCTTGCTCTAACCCCACCTTTCGAGCTTCCCCCAGCTGTGCCCCTCTGTACCCAACTTCCACCTTTCAACTTCTGGCATCCCTTTCCAAGCCGCCTCGTATTTGAAGATATGGCATTGCGGCCGTCGTCTCTCTCCCAATATCAACTTTCATTATACTCGGAAACCGACATTGGCTTCTCTCTGTCTCAAACTAGTCTTTAAAGCTCCTGCGCCCATCATTTACCTCTCCAACGACACACATAACCCGACGCTTACATCCCACACCTACAACAACAGCATACAAGATGGCTACTACATCGTTAGGAGACCTACTCCCGCCCACCCCCATCAACTCCGTCGACTCGGTGAACGAGCCCTGGCCGAGCCCCGCGCACCTCGCGGCGGCGACGAACACGCACGTGCAAGGCCCCTTCGTGATATCGTCCCGCAAGCTGCCCATCTCCAAGGCCGGCCCCATCGAGGCCATGGAGAAGGACCTGGGCATCCCCGTGCCCGAGATGATCTTCGGCGACAACCTCGTGAGCGTCGCCCACGTGCCCACGGGCTGGCGCATCGAGTTCAACGCGCGCGACGCCCTCGATGCCGTCGACAAGACCGGCGCCAACATGCTGCAGGTCGCCTACGCCGGCGAGTGGAGCGCCAGCCGCGAGCAGACGAGCGCCGGCATCCGCGAGGTCGTGCGCCCCTTCGACTGGAGCTACAGCACCACGTATAAGGGCACCGTTGTCGTTGAAGGGACGTCTGGTCGCGGAGCGGTGGGTGGTGTAGGAGACACAGCTACGGAGAACGACAATAGTAATAGCAGTAGTAATGGTGATGGTAGCGTTAGTGGTGGAAGTGGTAGGAGCTTACAGTTCACCCCGACCAACGAGCCGATCCCCATCGAGCTGCTCAAGCGGCGCGACCCCATCCGATTCTTCGACGACGTCATGCTCTACGAGAGCGAGCTCGACGACAATGGCATCTCAGTCCTGAGCGTGAAGCTGCGCGTGCATGACGAGCGCATGCTGCTGCTGTGTCGGCTGTACATGCGCCTCGACAACGTTGTCTGCCGCGTGCGGGATACGCGCATCTACGTTGACTTCGGCTCCGAGGTTGTCACGCGGGAATACACGGTCAAGGAAGCCAGGTTCGACGACGTTAAACAGGTGAGTGCCTTTCTTTCTGATTTTTCTCCATGTCCTTTGCAATATAAGCTTATCCGTCTACTGTTGATATAAGTAAAAAGATCTATTGACAACGCTAATGTTTTTATCCTCTTTTCTCTGCCTCTAGAAGCTTCTCATGTCTGGATTACGACCTGACGCCATCACGGTTGCTTTACGAGACGCGAATCGCATTGCCGATGTCCTACCTACCGTTAGCCAGACCCTGGAAAGTGTTAACCTAGTATCATAGAGCGTTCGGAGCTCTTTCTAAGCTAAGTAAGGTAACTCTGAGGGCAAAGACAGGCAGTCGAGCCAAGAGGTCGATAATCGTACCTTCGAATGCGTTCGCCTTCAAGAGCAGTTCGGCATGCAACTATAATCGTAATCGTACAAGTGAACGAGCTGACTACGGAGGCTGATATCGGTTGCACGCCTCAATGAAACGAATGTATATGATAGAATTTTGTGAAAGGGCTTATTGGTATTGAGCATAATAGCAAGTAACCAGGCTTCCAACTCCATGAACAGATATCTAGGTACGTAGCCTTCCTAGCCAACCCCAACTTCACGCCTCGCTCGACATACAAATCAACAATTGACACCTTGATAAAGACGTGTAAAAGCTCATCATCATCGATCGTTAATTCAAATAGGAGCAACCGTCGCCTCTCGTGTTTCCCCATTTTATTTGTTCCAAGTCAAGTCTCAAAATGCTGCTCGAACTCCTAATTACCGAGCATCCAGTGGTGAACTACTTCGGGTTCGCTCCTCGAAAGAGAGCTCCCACTGATCCACTTCTTGAAACTTGCGCACTGCGGTTTTGAGCTCTTCGCCCATCCTCTCCACCAGCATCTGACTGTTCTCCTCGCCCGGATCGGCGACAGAGTTGCTACCGTCATCACCCTCGTCCTCATCTTCGTGATCATTCTCCTTGTCCGATAGTCGCCCGTATGTCCTCGAGATGCGCTTCTTGGAACCTAGACTCGCCTTATCCTTATTGCGAGTTGGCGGACGCGTTCTTGTTGTAACCTGATTCTGGGCATTAACTCGAGTTGCTGGACGTCGTCTCATCCGGACATCTAAATGAGCAAGCTCATCATCGCCCTCCCTAAGACCAGAAATGTCGACCTCGGGTTCTGACTCATCCTCGTCAATATGGAAAGGACCGTCTCCGGCGCCCCTACGTCGACGACGTGGGAGCAATCCCGTAAGATCGGCCGTGGTTAGTTTACGCGGTGGCTTAGGCGCTGCTTTGCGTTTCGATTTCGTTGCTCGTGTGGGCGGTGGCGAAGAAGAGTGGGCATAATTAGGAGAGTGTGTAAGCGAAGGGGGTGATGACATGTCCGAGATATTATCGTCTTGCTCTGGTGTTCTCCGTAACATTGAAGTTGCCTTTCGCGTACGTGCTTTGGGAATAGACCGCAGAGGCGGCCAAAGTTCTTCATCACTCTCTGAAGAATCGCTGCTAAGGGGAGGGGCCATCAGCTCCGGGTCCATCGGAGGTGCAACGGGTGTCGATGGTGCATGTTGGGGCAGTGATGGCGGCGATGATAAGGGAGAGTCTTCTTCAGACTCTGGCTGCTCAATTGACTGGCGGATCTCATCATTAACTTCGAAAGGAGACGATCTTAGACGCCGCCCGTGACTTTCAGTAGATTTTCTCTTGCGGGACTTTCCATTTGACGTGGGTTGCGCAGGCGCCACTCCATCAGAGCCTCTCTTAGAGCGTCGAAGCGGAGTGGATTCAGCCTCAGGTGCAAACCCATCCTCATCAAGTCCATCTTCCTCACCTTCCTCTCGTTCATCATCTTCCGGCTCCTGCTCGGGCTCGGGACGCTGCGGTCTAGGTTTCTGCGCGGTACTGAGAATGCTGGGTTCTCGTGCCCTTCTCTTGAATACACCAAAATTAAGGGTGGAGCTGAAGGCAGGTGTATTAGGACCTGTCCTGCTACTGGGGCGAATAGGTCCATCATCGCGACTAAGAAAACTGCCAGCGCGCGGCCGTCGCCTGAACTGAGAAACAGATAGGGTTGATGTCTCGGCGGATCGCAAGGCACTTCCCTGTCCTGCCGTATCCAATGTGGTATTCAGATCGTCGAACATGGAGTCGTCAAGATCCAAACCGGATAAGTCCGTAGGTCTGCTGCGTGAGGGTGTCGCCTTCACCACGCGCTGGCTAGAATCATTCGAGCTGGTCACGGCTTCTCCTGCACCATCTGAACTAGCAGTTGATGTAATATTTTCTAGTCTTTCCATCGCAGCATCGCGTCTTTCTTTCGCTCTATCCAAAGCTTTCTGTTGTTGTATTGTTCCTGCAGAGGCGGTACCGGTGCGCATTGACGTGCTATCGCGCAGCGACTTGCGTCTCACCGCAGCTCTTTCTTTTTCGCGGTCGCTCACATCGTAGATGTCAGAACTCGGGCCATTGCCTTGAGGCGCCGATTCGGTTGCCGTTGCTGGCGCGGGCGCAGCGTTTGCATTCGCTTTGACTGGGCGCGTCCGCGCCCGAGATACCGGAGGTCGTGGCATTGCTCAACACTAGGTCTGAGAATGGAGGAGGGATTGAAGCGTTTAAACAGTCGACGCAGTATTAACTTATACAATCAAAGTTTATCGAATTACCAAAGCATAATAACGGTGTTGTATTGCAATTGCCTTGAGTTAGGAGTACATGTGCGGTTGTTGGGGAAGGAAACAAGTTGCGATGGTGGGGATTAAGAGCAACAAGCTGAAGACGCGTCAAAGCTACAAGCGTGTTTGGTAGCTCTGCCCCACCTAGCTCCCCACTTAACCATCAATGCTCCTTCCCAGTCATGAGTCATCAGATGACATTGGCAAGTACCCTTCCATACAGATATCTCAGGTAGAGACTTCTGAGCGTTATAAACCCTACAAAAGGTACCCCAGTATTTTGAGCACCAGTGAAGGTTCCAAGTTGGATAGGACAGGCGCGCCGTGGAGGTCGCTCTTGGCATGTGAAGCCAGTTAACATCAGCCACGCTCATCCATGGGGGCGGTGGCGCAGCTGGGAGCGCGTCAGACTGAAGTCAAACTTCAATCAATAATCTGAAGGTCATCGGTTCAAGCCCGGTCCACACCAAATCTTCTTTTTTTCCTCCCTAGACCTTGCTTCCCCCGTAGCCCATTATCCACTCCGTCAAGGGACCTTCGTTCCCCATTTTGGTTGTCGATAGCCTGATATTGAATGAATGGCCAGTCGGTCACCTGGTTCAGGGATCAACGAAATCAAGGAGGCTTGATTGATTGAGTCTTTGCCCATACGCTTCGAGCTATCTTTTGTTTATGTGCGGCCTTTTCTTTCTTCACTCTGAAAACACTGGCAGAAGAACTGTTGGTAACCATCTGAAAAGTGTCTGTGTCTAGTCCGCACACTTGAAAGCAGATCAAGGGATTTTTTGCCTCTGAATTTGATATTGTCAGTGTCAATATTTCGTGAATTCGATAGTAAATAATCATTCTTTGGTACAGCGCACTCAGCTCTGTTATCAAAAGTAGCCACATCTCTCTGTATGATGCCGAAAACATATCTCCGGGTCTTTGCAAGCGTCATCAGAATTAGTTGTTATCTCTGAGACATCTTAACGAGGTTCAGATAGAATAAGATCAGGGGCGACCTAGGGTGCTCAACCCGAAGCCATCATCCAATTTGAATCTCCCGAGCTAGAAGCTACCTCAATCTAGTCCCAGGGGTAGGTAGGTAGGTAGGCTTTGCGAAGTCTATATATATAGCCCAAAGAGGCCGCTCGGAGCGAAAGCACTCCAAATTTTGATTGGCACCATTTTGGAGGAGGACTCTGACGTTTCCCAGTTGACCCCAGAGAGTAGCTTCCGCCAGGGGCGTTCGGCCTTCGAAGTTATGTACATTTGGATCGGCTCCTTTCTGCAAGAGTAGTCTGTCTATCAAAAGGGCTGAATACAGGGCTTGGAGAATAACTCAATATAAGAATAATATTCTATGAGCGCATAATGACCCTTTGCCATCCAAAGGACCCTCTGTCCCTTGGAGAGCTAACTAGTCTCCATATACAGGAGTCCTGCGGACCTAAACCTCCTTCATGAGAAGGTTTAGCCGTATGTCTCAGTCTCTGAATAGCTTCATCCGAGACATCCTGCAATTCGGCTACACGCCTATACGACGGGTCATGAAGTTCGCAGGGCCTCGCATAGGTGGCTTCCCATGAGCGCGTAGGCTTCCGTACAACACTGTCCATCTCTACGCAGTTCTCGTACACAGCCAAGTGTAGAGCGGTATCGCCGGACCCTCCAATGTCTAAGCCGTCGCGGTCATATGCGTCGATACGGTGAAGGAAGATATCAGATTCCGGCGATGATTCGATATAATTACGCATAAATTCCACCTTCCCCTGCACCATTTCGGAAACAACCAAGCGTATTCGTTCGACCATCTCTATTCCGCCTACGTCGACTTTCTTAGTCGCTTCCTTCCACCTGTGCACACCCGCTTCTCTTTATAGGAGCCCGCGTAATGGTATTTTTCTCCGAAAAGTATTCGGTTGGATCCGATCGGCAGCAGCGAAAAGAGCTCTCTCCTTATCGATTTCATATTGCAGGGGCAACCGAATATCGTACTCATTGCAGTGATATCTCGTGTAATCGCGGTGTGCTACGCGTTGCTACTTGGTTTCGTAATCGCCATCGAGCAGAACGTTGAGGTTATTTTAGATTCCGGGAATGAAGGTCGAGATTAATTAAGCTTCTTCTACCCATTAGAGCGGTTTCACGTGGCGGGGAATAAGGTGTGGCTTTGGATGTGTTGTACGGGAGCCTTCGTGCAGACGGGAGGCCACCTGTGTCAGGCCCCGCGAACTGCATCAGGCCTTTATGCTCGTATTTACTATATCATGGGCATGTCATTCTCTCATATTGAGTCATTCTTCAAGCCCTGTATTAAGCCCTTGTGTTAAACGGTAATCAACGTCATAACTACGCTATTCACTGTATTGAAGCGGACCATCTTCATTGTCCTGGGTGTCGCATAATGGTAATTTATCGACTTTTCTAGCGAAGTTACGTCTCAGATATACAGTGTATCAAAAAAATCGAATGAGATGAAGGGACGTTTAAACCAGAAAAATCAACCCTAGTCGAACGAGATTCTATAGGTCGTCCCAAGGATCGTGGTATCACCTTCCAAAATATAATTCTTCCACTTTTTCTTCATAGAGCCAAATATGTTTGGCTCATATGCAAGCAATGAACATTGTATTACACTTATATGATACGATGATCAAATAGAGATATTTTCCTATCATAGTCGAAGATTACGTTGCTTACGATTTAGAAAGTTAAGGACATATAATACTGTGCTGAACTTTGCCGTGGCTAAATTCTTGTCTACTTGAATAGCTATGGGAACCATGAAGGGAAGCTTTGATGATTAATCCCTGCTTTATACATCATTCATCACCGGCACCTTTAATTCAAAGCGGGAAGAAACTTTATAAAGTCGCACATGTTCTCCACGATGAACTTTCCGCCAGGTTCAATAAATGCCAACAAGCTAATTAGCTAATGAGTGACCGGCCAAAAGCAAATGTTCCTTTTTAGGTTGGCTTTGATGATAGAATCCATCAAGAGACATATGTCAACAGCCGCTGTCTAAATACGCTTACGCAATATACACTCTTTTTTCTTCCTACCCGCTCTCTCAGTTCCTCATTCTTTTAGCCGCAGATGACCAGGTGCTTGTTCCGGGCCCTAGCGCAGCGCGGGTTTCCGCAACGCGTTTGTCTATGTCGATACTCCAGCCGACAGTCTCGTTTCTTCTCACACAGCCTTTATTCGACAATGTCGCCAACAACGTTCCAGTACAGGTATATTGAAGGCGCAGAAGATCTGGAAGACTACAAACCGGGAGGGTACCATCCCATCCACATTGACGACCGTCTTCACCAGCGCTGCCGTATAGTGCACAAACTTGGCCACGGCTCATTCTCGACCGTCTGGCTTGCTGTTGACGAGCAGAGAACCAAGTATGTTGCCATCAAAGTCGGCACTGCAGACGCAGACATTCGCGAGATAGACATCCTGTCTAAGCTGGCTTCAGCAGTGACCGGCAGCCCCGATGCAGACATGGCGTCGATGCTCCTGCCCGCCATAGATCAATTCTGTATCGTCGGTCCTAATGGTAACCACCCTTGTTTTGTCACATCTCCGGCGAGTTGCAGTCTAGCAGACTCGAAAGAGGCATGCAATTGGTCTCTCTTCCAGCTCGACGTCGCCCGATCCTTATGTGCTCAGCTGGCCATGGCCGTCTGTTTTATTCACTCAGAGGGTTACGCCTATGGAGGTGCGTGATCTTCTCGCTATGTTTCTTTTCTTTTTTCTTGTCAACTAATAGCAATTTCATTAGACCTTCATCTCGGCAACCTCCTTCTCCAGCTGCCCTCCTCCCTTAATGATCTCTCAGTGGAGCAGCTGTATGCTAAGTTTGGTGCCCCCAAGTGTGAGCCCATAACTCGCACTGACGGAATGTCGACGCCAATATCTGGGGTCCCTTCGTATTCCGTGTTGCCAGCATGGCTCGGCATTGCAAGCGATAAGGTAGGCCTGAGTGAGGCGAACCTGCTACTTTCTGATTTTGGCGTCGCTTTCCGCCCTTCCGATAAGTCATGCTTTGAATCACATACACCTTTAAGGATGAGGGCACCCGAGGCCCGCTTCGAGCCAACAACACACCTGTCCTTCTCGTCTGATATATGGAGTCTTGGCTGCGTGATTTTCGAGCTACTTGGGCACAGGCCCCTTATCGAGGATTGCCTCGTAACTCCAGACGAAATAACCGCACAGCAGGTTTCCTTGCAGGGCCTCACGCCATCCGACTGGTTGGATCGCTGGGGGAAGCGGAGCACATTCTTCGACGATGCGGGAAGACCCTTATGCCCTGAATACGACATATGGTCGTGGGATAGGCGATTTGAGGAATGGCTCCAGGAGTTGAGACGGTATTGTGGTATGGACGTGATTGGGGTGGAGGAGAAGGTTGCGCTACTTGATCTCCTACGCTGGATGCATGCCGCTACTATACGTGGTATCTATCATTGTGGTACCCGGCATAGTAGATACGTCGTCGAGGCCATACAAGCCTCATCTCTGAGTCCGAGCTAGGGATTAAAGGCCCAACCCAATGCCAAGGGCCCAAGGACCCAACTAAGCCCATGGGCCCCCAACACACAGGCCATATTCGGGCTTTAAGTTCTTAGCAAACTTAAAGCCTAGAAAATTTAATAAAAAAAATTATATTAACTTTATATAAAAAGTTTTTCGGTTAATTTATATATAAAAAAAAATAAGCTATAAAAAAAATTAATATATTATTATATATAAATTATAAATATAGTTATATTTAATTATATATTAATATATTTATTTTAAATATATTTTATAATAGTTTTTTTTTTTTTATAAGTTTTAATTTTATATAATATTTATTTTTATTATATAAAACTTTTATTTAAATATATTATATTTAATTAATAAACTTTTTATTATAATATATATAAATTTTAATAATATTAAAATTAATATATAAATTAATATATAAATTTATAAATAAAATAAAAG